>JAIUJM010000178.1:6227-22763 GCA_026262225.1 Inosperma sp. D86
TTCTAGCCGCACCTAATTCTTCAGGCACCGCAATCTAACACATCTGGCAATCCACCTTTCTTTTGTCAACCATTCCCGTTGATGGCTTCTCGTCCTCTCCAGCCCTCAGAATATGAGATACAACGTGAAGTAGAGGCCCTCAAGGATCTCAAGAGGCGTTCCACAAATCCTGCAGCATTGACCATTGACCCTGACCTACCCATTCAACCCATTCAATCGCCACAGGTGTCGCCTACCTCCCCATACAGATCCAACAGAGGTTTTACCCTTGCCACCGACACGTCCCCTGTCGACGCCCCAGCAAGGTCTGCCTCAAAATCTGATCGGAGCAACGATGTTGGACGTAACAACGGGAATGACTCCTTAGACGGCCTGTCGGACGATCCATTTCATCTTTTCTGGGTGCCAGCCAGCCTACATCCCGAAATCGCACCTGCCGAATTCCGTGAATTCTTGAAAGAACATGCAAGATCTCCTGCTTCAGATGAAAATGCTCCACTGGGCAGATCACTGTCCGTGTCATCTTCGTCGGGCCTGAGTCGCAAGAAATCTATGCTTAGTAGGCAATACCGGCCAAAGGAAACAGATGGAGATGAAGAAGAGAACATCGTTCCACTCAAACGAAACCGTAGCTTCTACCGTAATGAGGGACCAAAGCTTACAATCAGTGATCTTCAAAGGCTGGAAGAATTAGCGGAGGAAGCATCTCAGAGCGATGATCCTTCTAAACTGCGGAACGTTCTGCGAAGGAGCTTAAGTCTCAACATATCTCCTACAGGTTCGTCGAGGTCTATGTTGACATTCATAATTTTGACAATGTTATTGTTCAGCAATTTTACTGGACGACATTCCAGATATGGAGGATGATGCCGATGCTCCAATTATTGTTCCTCCCCGCGATAAGGCTCTAAAAAGGACTGCTCGAACAAAGATTCGTAAAGTAGGGCTTCCCGGCGATGGTGGTGGTCACCGCTTCGCATCTTCAAGAAAGGGGAAGAAGAGTTCTCAGCCTCCGCCCGAGCCTAGAACTTCGAGTGACTTGTCTAACAGCGACCACGGCGAGCTGGAAACATCTTCTATGGCTGCTCGACCAACTCTTTCCGAAGATGGGTCATCCACAAGACCAGAGTCTTACAGTGAAGAGCAGTCCATCTTCGATGCATATGTAAGCCAGGAAGACGAACACGTATTTTCACCAACTCTAGAGGTTCCGCAACGGCTGGAACCTTTTACTCTCGCAATCGACCTGCCACCTACACCTAGTGTCGACGCAGTACCCCTCCAACCTCAACCAGATTCCGAACCAGCACTTCCCATCCTGCACCAACCAAAGCCTCAACATCTAGCCGTGCCACAACCCACGCCTGAACCCACTTCTCGGACACCGTCACCCAATGAACCTGCTATGGCCCCTACTCCTATCTTCCCGTCGTCTGTATCTCCCGCTTTCTTCCCAATGACACCAACACCAGGTCCTTCGGGTCCAAAGAAAGACAAGGAGAAGGACAAGAAGGGGTTATTCAAATGGGGTGATAAATCCAATAAAAAGGCTAATAAGGAACGCGCACCTGAGAAGGAGTCTGGATTTCTGTCCTCATTATTTGGAAGGAAAAAGCATGATTCAGAGTACCAATCCTCCATTACGGGCGGCACCGCGGGACGAGAAGCGGCCCAAGCTCTCCTTGGCGCTTCTAAATCATCGAAAAATCATATACCACCTGGATTAGCTCCTGGTATTGGTGGAAACCCTTATGCAAGATATCCTATCCATGTCGAAAGGGCAATATACAGGCTCAGCCACATTAAATTGGCCAACCCTAGGCGACCTCTATATGAGCAAGTTCTCATCAGTAATCTTATGTTCTGGTACCTCGGGATCATCAATAAGGCTCAGAATCCGTCCCCGCCCGCCAGTTCAAATGGTCCTACTGCTTCATCGACTGAGAAGCAGGATGCTGAAAAGGAAGAACAAGAGAGGCAGCAACAAGAGAAGGAACGAGAGAAGGCGGAAAAGGAACGTCTTGATAAGGAGCGCCTGGAAAAAGAACGTCTGGAGAAGGAGCAGCGTGAACGTGAGATGGAAATGAAGAAGAAGGAGTCGGGACGCCGTGGTTCTCTCACGAAGTCCCCACCAGGAGCTTTGCCCACAGGTGGCCGCAGGGCAGAGATACCTGTAAAGGGTCCTCAATATGAGATGCAACATCGCGTAATGGAGCAAGAATATGGGGGTTATAATATGCAACAACCTCCCCGTAGTCCGACTTCCCCATCTCCTGTAAATGGTGTGCCTTCTCAGATGCGACGTCCTTCTCAGCCTATACCCAATCAGCCGTTGCTGAGTCAGCCTATGTCTGGCCAACCTCCGCCAGGACAACCCGTGCCTACATTGCCAGGTCCTCAGATGGGAGTACGACCTGGACCATCACCTGTTCAGCCCGTATCCCCGCCAGCCCGGTCAACGACTGAACAATATTACTACCCGTCAGATGGCTATCCTCCACAGCATCCAGGATTGCCTCCAGGTGCTATGCCACCCATGGATAAGCCAACATGGATGCCAATGTCGACTCCTCTTCCTCAACATCGAACGCCTTCTCCAAATCCTCAAGGGCGCTCGCAATCCTTTCCGAACCCATATCCTCCCCAACAGCCTGCATTGCACAAGCAGACCTCTCAAGAAAACCTTGGTGATCGAAATGGTAAAGCGCCGATGCGATCTTTATCGGCCACTGCGTCGACTATTGTGCCACCATCACTTCAGCAGAATGGTGATCGCGGTCACCTTCACGGTGCCGCAGCTTATTCCAAACGGCCTCGAACTGCGGATAGTGTACCGCAAATAGGTGAAGAAGAGGATGTTCCTCTAGCTGTTTGGCAGCAACGACGAACATGAAGGGTTTTAGCTCTGGAACCTATTTAAATTGCAGTCGCTTATCGCAAGTGCATGATTACATGTAGACCCTTCGTCCATCTGGAAGACCATCTTGTAGGTTATGAGTTTGTGGGCGTTCCTTCTTTCGTTTACTAAATATTCTTCCAATCATCCTTACATACTATAGTCGCAACTTTTATTTTTTTGCTATGGCTCATTATTATGGCCCAGCTTTCCAAGCCGCACTTCACGTTCTTTTTCGACCATTTTGCTGACCATTTTGGCCTGTGCTGTCTTCTCAATGGACTAAATCATTCTTTCAAAGGAGTTCTGAAAATCAGTCTGTATTTATACCTTTGGCAGAAAACCGTGCTTCTGCACTTGCAATTCATTATAAGGACACTTCTAATTAACATACGTACCTGGCACATTTCATAACAGCAGAATGCAACTGTGCCGCATTATAGTATTCGGAGTTGAAATCAGAATTCCTTCACACAATCATATACTCGACTTGATCAGCAACTTTCACAAGAATGATTCTCCTAGAGGTTTGGTCTCAAGGTTTCTGAAAGCCTAATTTAACTTATATACTGAGTAGCCTCACAACGTCATTATCCAACAAACGATCTTGGAGAAACTCCAGAAGTTCGTCGCACTTCTCATGTCACTATACGTTTGTTTAAATCAGACTACAGACCTGGATCCTTGGACGTCGTATTCGTGGATTACGATAATGTGCGTTTTCATCTGTCGACGCCAGAACGCAAGACGGTCCTCCTGCTTTCAATGAATGTTCGATGTTGGGACGATCTTGTAAAGTATGGGGCCTTGGAAGTCTTGCAACGGGAATATGGAGCACTTTTGTTGCATGAAGCCGAACCTGACTACAATGTTAGTCTACAAATCGATTTGGAGCAGGTCCCAGCTGATCAAGGTTCGTTCCCCTCTTCCCATGCTGCGGATATTCGCCGAATTTCTGTTCTAGAATCTCGAGAAGCATTCGTGCAATCGCTCGCGCTCCTGAAACGCAACGCAGTTGCAGCACCTTTCGAGCGCGCATTCAATGCTCAAAAGGAGTTGGAAATGTCTGGAGGGCAGGGAGAGTTGATGCATGTCCGTTATCGTGATGAGGAGGCCATCTTTATCCAGGCAGCTCCTGATCGTGTTACCGTCATTTTCTCGACAGTGTTCAGAGAGGAAACCGACAGGATTTTTGGAAAGGTTTTCTTACAGGTAAGACCTGCACCGTATTATTGTCTATCTTGGCTTATGATTGTAGGAATTTGTGGACGCACGACGTCAACCTTCGATTCAGAATGCTCCACAAGTCCTCTACTCCAGTCGAGAACCTCCTTTGGAAATTCGCCACGTTCCTGGTCTACGAAACAGTGAAGATATTGGTTATGTCACTTTCGTTCTTTTCCCTCGCCATTTCGCAAACAAATCTGTTGCATCTGGATGCATCTCTCATATTCAGTTATTCCGGGATTACCTCCACTATCACATCAAGTGTTCAAAAGCTTATATGCATTCAAGGATGAGACATCGGGTTTCAGAGTTCCAGAAGGTTTTGAATAGAGCGAAAACTGAGGTGGCGACGACTGAAAAGAAGACTGTCAGGTATGTTTTCATTGTATGTTTTGGTGGCCGTGAACGTGCTTTTGATATCTCATCAGTGGAAGGACTATGGTCAGCCGATGAAGGGATCCTAGAGTTTATGTTTAGGTATTCCAAAGTCAGAACATGCTTTTTCTTGAAGTGTTGTAAGTCCATGCAGGACAAGAAAGCCGTTGAAACCTATACCATATCAACTTTGTGATATTAGCAGACAGCATCATCTGATCAAGGCTTCAACATCATTCAATCTCTTAGAGCGCTTGTTGGATCGTTTACAAACCTATTCGATGATAGGCAGATGATAGGACAAGCATGATGATAAGAGTATTCTCTGATTTCCATGATTTGGTTTCCCTTATTAATTCCTTCATAATAACCAGTCTCAACCGATAGAATCCATCCACCAATGGACCGTATACTGATGTCTTAGGTCGTGGAACTCAAGCGTGGGCTGGTGATTTTTGAATTCTATAAGTTTTCTAGGTGTATTACCGGATGAAGGAAATCCTAAAGCAGAGCTACGTTGGTGAACCCATTACATGGTTCAGGTACGGGGTGAAGTAGAATCGTTCTTAGACTTATGACTTTAATGAGGTCTGGAGAGTGGAGATAGAAGGCGTTGGATATGCGAAGCGATTGTGAAGGTTGACCTTGCTGGGTAAAGTCCAGAGTAAGTAAGTAGCCCGATGGGACCGGACTCGGGGCCCTCCAACGATACAGGAGGATGAATTCTCCGATCCTCAAGTTTTCAGGTCTTTTCAAACGCAAAGCTATGTCATGTACGTTACTTCAAGAATCCAGGAAAACCACTAAATCTCCTTTATGTCTTTTGCTAGTATTTTCCACTTTATGTTCGCTGTGATGGAATTGATGCCGAGGAGGCACTTTCGAGGAAGCTTAACCTTAACTATTACCTTGACTATTACACCAATGTTTCTGTTGAGGTATGAGGTATTGCTGCTGGCATAATTCTCGGCTCAGTTGGGGTGAAGAGTTATTGATCACACTGGGCGCCAGAACTCGTGTAATTAGTGCGAATTGCGAAAGTATTTTGAATGCAGATGCCGATCATGATATGCCAGCTTACCCAGCGGGGAAATGAGGGTGCTGATGTAAGCCAAGTATTTTTGGGGTCGATCAAATCCAAGTTGTTCCCCAAGGTGAAGTTAGAAAAACCTTGCTCTTTCCTTTCCCCCAAAATACTACCTGCTCCCCTGTTCAAGGTGTTGAGCTCCCATGTCAACTTATAGCCATTCTAGGGTCAAACACTTCATTGGTACGCATTTTCCACATATTCATGGCATTTCGCCAATTTTACCTCCCTTGTCCAGGTGGTAATTCGTTAGATAAAGCCTCCCCGAGTAGCGTCAAAGACTTCGTGAAAGAGCATGGAGGGCATACGGTCATTACCAAGGTAAGTTGATACCCTCTTAGCCTTTCTGGGGTTTTATTCAAGGAATTGTCCAGGTTCTAATTGCCAACAATGGTATGATGGTTGTACACGTCGCCCATCCAAAGCTAATGCGCATATATTAGGCATTGCTGCAGTGAAAGAAATCCGGTCTGTACGTCGTTGGAGTTATGAGACTTTTGGACATGAACGGGCTATTGAATTCACCGTCATGGCCACTCCAGAAGATCTCAAGGTAAATGCCGAATATATTCGGATGGCCGACCGTTACATCGAAGTTCCCGGAGGTTCTAATAATAACAACTACGCCAACGTTGACCTCATTATAGATGTTGCCGAACGAGCGGGAGTTCATGCTGTTTGGGCTGGTTGGGGTCATGCTTCGGAGAACCCGAGGCTGCCAGAAAGTCTCGCTGCCAGTAAACATAAAATCGTCTTCATTGGTCCACCAGGTAGCGCCATGCGGAGCTTAGGCGACAAGATTTCCAGTACTATTGTTGCACAAAGTGCACAGGTTCCAACCATGGCTTGGTCTGGCACGGGAATTTCGGAGACCGTTCTATCCGAATCAGGTTATGTCACTGTGCCCGACAAAGCTTATGCGGATGCTTGTGTTACTACTGTCGAAGAAGGATTAAAAAGGGCAGAGGAAATTGGATGGCCTGTCATGATTAAAGCTAGCGAAGGCGGAGGCGGAAAAGGCATTCGAAAAGTCGAGCATCCTGACGCATTCAAGAATGCCTTCCATGCTGTAGCTGGAGAGATCCCTGGTATTTGACCCTAACTGAAAATCATCTTCGGACTAACCTTACCTCAGGTTCACCTATTTTTATCATGAAACTTGCTGGTCAGGCCCGTCATTTGGAGGTGCAGCTCCTTGCCGACCAATATGGAAATGCCATTTCTCTTTTTGGACGTGATTGCTCCGTTCAACGCCGACACCAAAAAATTATCGAGGAAGCTCCAGTTACTATAGCCAAAGGGGATACTTTCGAAGAGATGGAACGTGCTGCCGTTCGTCTTGCCAAGCTCGTCGGTTACGTTAGCGCTGGTACTGTTGAATGTATGCACTCCTTATTAAATTTGCTGACGGGCTGGCTGACGTCCTTGATTTTTCAGACTTATACAGTCATGCAGAAGATGTCTTCTTCTTTTTGGAATTAAATCCCCGTCTTCAGGTCGAGCATCCTACCACTGAGATGGTAACAGGCGTCAATCTTCCTGCAGCTCAGTTGCAAGTTGCAATGGGTCTCCCTCTCCACCGCATCCGTGATATCCGCCAACTTTATGGAGTTGCGCCTCATGGATCATCTGAAATCGACTTCGACATGAAGAGTCCAGACGTTAACCAACACCAAAGGAAGCCTCGACCCAAGGGTCATGTTGTTGCAGTTCGCATCACTGCCGAAAATCCTGACGCAGGGTTTAAGCCGTCCTCAGGCTCTCTGCAAGAACTCAACTTTCGTTCGAGTACGAATGTCTGGGGATACTTTTCCGTTAGCTCTGCTGGTGGGTTGCACGAGTTCGCCGATTCACAGTTTGGACACATCTTTGCTTATGGCCAGGACCGTGGCGAAAGCAGGAAAAATATGATTGTGGCGTTGAAGGAGCTGAGTATTCGTGGGGACTTCAGAACCACCGTTGAATATCTTATTAAACTTCTGGAGCTGGAGGCATTCAAGGAGAATGCCATTACAACTGGCTGGCTTGATTCACTCATAAGCAGCAAACTTACTGCTGAGCGACCAGATGGCACACTGGCTGTCATTTGCGGTGCTGTCACTAAGGCGCATCTTGCTTCTACGGCGTGTTGGACGGAATACAAACGCATTCTTGACAAGGGGCAAGTTCCAGGGCGTGACGTCCTTCGAACTGACTTTGGGATCGACTTCATCTACGAAAATGTTCGTTTCTCTTTCATGGCCACGCGATCGTCGTCAACTACCTGGACTCTCTATCTCAACGGAGGCAGGACCCTGGTCGGGGCTCGTGCTCTTGCTGATGGGGGATTGCTTGTCTTGTTAGACGGCAAGAGCCATTCTGTTTACTGGAGAGAAGAAGTTGGAGCCCTCAGGTTGATGATTGATGCCAAGACTTGTCTCATCGAACAAGAGAATGATCCGACTCAGCTGAGGAGCCCTAGTCCCGGCAAACTCATCCGCTACTTTGTTGAGAGCGGTGATCATGTCAAGGCTGGTGATCAGTATGCTGAAATTGAGGTAAGCTATGATCATTCACTCTTCTATTTCACTCAATCCGTTGTAGGTAATGAAAATGTACATGCCATTAGTTGCGTCGGAAGATGGCGTTGTCCAATTGCTCAAGCAACCTGGGGTCAGCCTTGAGCCTGGTGACATACTCGGTATACTTACTTTGGATGATCCTGGACGGGTCAGGCATGCGAAACCCTTTGAGGGTTTACTTCCTTCCATGGGCAGTCCTGGTGTTGGCGGCAGTAAGCCCCACCAGAGGTTCGCACGATGCCTCGCAACCCTGAACAATATTCTAGACGGCTTTGACAACCAGTCCGTCATGAATACCACCCTCAAAGACTTAACTGAGGTCCTCCACGACACCCAGCTTCCATATTCTGAAATCACCAACATTCTTTCCTCACTTTCGGGTCGAATTCCGTCAAAACTTGAAGACAACATTCGTGCTGTTATGGATGCGGCTAAGGCAAAGGGTGCAAACACGGAATTCCCTGCCGTTCGCGTCAAGAAGATGATCGACAAATACATACAGGACAGTGTCTTGGCCGACGAAAGAGCGATGTTCCGCACAAAGATCGCGGCACTTTATGAGGTATTGGAGAAGTACCTAGGGGGAATCAAGGGTCACGAAGTAGACACGATTGCAAACCTTCTGTCTCGCTATGCGTCGACCGAGAAGCTTTTCGGAGGTAGCATTGAAGCCCGGGTTTTAGCTCTTCGCGAGCAATATAAGGATGACCTAGACACTGCAGTGGGCCTCGTCCTTAGCCACATCAAGGTGCAGAGCAAGGCCAAGTTCATCTTAGCTTTGCTGGAATACGTCAAGACGAGTGGTCTCAGTGTATCCCATCCGGAGGGCAGGCTGTACAAAGTTCTTAACGAACTTGCTGCATTAGAGGGAAAGTAAGTGCACCTAATTCGTAATTAAAGGTTCCCAATCTCATCTAGGATATCAGGTCTTCGACTTCCGTTTCTCTTAAAGCTCGAGAAGTTCTTATCTTAGGACAAATGCCCTCCTACGAAGAGCGCTTGGTTCAAATGGAATCCGTACTAAAGAATTCGGTATCAAACAGTTATTATGGTGAATCTGGACGGTCAACTAAGTATGGTTCTCATTCCATGTAAGTCGTATTACCTCTGATATCTCTCAAGGACGCCATCAGCGGATATCCTTCGAGAGTTGACTGACACTCGTTACACCGTCTACGATGTGCTTCCTGCGTTTTTCCACCACGAAGATCCGATGGTTCGACTTGGTCAGTTTAGATTGATTATGTTATACAATCGTTTACCATGCCTGCAGGCGCTTTCGAGGTTTATGTTCGGCGGGCTTACAAAGCCTATACGTTGCTCTCAATCGACTATGAAGAAGGTGATACTCTAGATGATGGCGAAGCGCCTACCGCTGTAACATGGCGATTCAACCTTGGTCAATCCCATTCTCCTCCAGAAACGCCCAGAATCTCGAAGGGGTTCGTCAATTTCTTCCAACCATTTTTGATCGAGTTTAATGCTTTTGCAGAGAGCCCCCGCGCCGTACGGCTTCCGTCAGTGATCTGACTTACATGATTAGTCGCCATCACGCACAACCCGTACGCACAGGAGTCCTAGCCTCCTTTACCAATATGGGTGCCCTTACAAAGGGATTTACCAAAGTCGTTTCTCTGCTTCCAGCTTTTGACCCTCGAGACTTCGCAGAACGACATGGGGCCGATAACCAACCTCCCAATGTCGTCAATGTTGCTCTTCGTATCTTCCACAAAGAGGAAGATAAGGCAGAGGACGAATGGAACAAAGAAGTTCTTTCGTTTGTCAATAATAATGCCGATGTTCTCATTCGTTATGGCGTCCGTCGCGTTTCTATCCTCCTCTGTCGTCGTGGGCAATATCCTGTTTACTACACCCTGCGTGACCACGACGGTGTTTGGAAAGAAGAGCAAGCCATTCGGAACATTGAACCGGCCCTTGCGTTCCAGCTCGAGTTGAGTCGCCTCTCAAACTATAATCTGACGCCTTGCTTTGTGGAGGCCAAGCAAATTCATATCTACCATGCCGTTGCCAGGGAAAATCAATTGGACAACAGATTCTTCATTCGCGGTCTCGTCCGGCCAGGTCGTATTCGTGGATCTATGAGCATGGCCGAATATCTCGTATCGGAGACAGACAGACTTGTTACAAGCATTCTCGACGCTCTGGAAATTGTCAGCGCTCAGCACCGCAATGCAGACTGCAACCACATTTTCATGAATTTTGTATACAACCTGGCGGTTGAGTATGAAGACGTCCTTGCGGCTATATCTGGATTCATCGAACGACATGGTAAACGCCTCTGGCGACTCCATGTCACAGGGTCGGAAATTCGCATCGTGCTGGAAGACAAAGAGGGTAACATAACCCCTATCCGCTGCATCATCGAGAACGTCTCTGGTTTCATTGTAAATTACCATGGATACCAAGAAATCACTACTGACAAAGGTACTACCATCTTGAAGTCCATTGGCGAAAAAGGCCCGCTTCACCTGCAACCTGTTCACCAAGCCTACCCAACCAAGGAGTCTTTGCAACCCAAGCGCTACCAGGCACACCTCATTGGTACCACTTACGTTTACGACTTCCCCGATCTTTTTTCCAAGGCACTTCACAATGTTTGGATTAAGGCCCGTATAACAGATCCTTCACTGGTGCTTCCAAAGGTCTTTATACAATCGAAGGAACTTGTGTTGGATGAGCATGACCAACTTGCTGAAGTGGACCGGGCGCCGGGAAATAATACCTGCGGTATGGTTGCCTGGGTCTTCAAATTAACGACGCCGGAGTATTCCAATGGTCGAAGAGTAGTCGTTGTTGCCAACGACATCACATATAAGATTGGGTCATTTGGGCCAGTCGAAGATGCCTTCTTCTATCAAGTGACACAATATGCACGCAACCAAGGTTTACCGCGCATCTACTTGTCTGCTAACTCTGGTGCCAGAATTGGCCTTGCGGAGGAAACCATCCCCCTCTTCTCGGTCTCATGGATCGATGATGTGCGCCCAGAAAAGGGGTTCAACTACCTTTATCTAACCCACGAGAACTACCTCAAACTTCAGGAGAAGGGCTCAGATATCATACGTACGACTGAAATTACTGAAAACGGCGAACGCCGTCACAAGATAACCGACATTATTGGCCGTGCAGACGGTCTTGGTGTTGAATGCTTGAGAGGATCTGGCCTCATTGCTGGAGAAACTTCACGAGCTTATGACGACATATTTACGATTACTTTGGTCACTGCACGATCTGTTGGTATTGGTGCCTACCTTGTTCGTCTCGGAGAACGAGCAGTCCAGGTTGAAGGACAACCCATTATTTTGACTGGCGCTCCAGCATTGAACAAGGTGCTTGGCCGAGAAGTTTACACGTCCAATTTGCAGCTGGGTGGCACCCAAATTATGTTCAAGAATGGGGTCTCCCACTTGACAGCGTCTAGCGACCTTCAAGGCGCAAGCCAAATACTCGAATGGCTCTCATATGTTCCCGAGTCCAAGAATGCTCCCTTGCCTGTTCGTCCATCAGCTGATAGCTGGGATCGCGACATTGGGTACGTTCCTCCTAAGGGTGTCTACGATCCACGGTGGTTCATCGAAGGGAAAATCGATGATGCTTCACAGGAATGGTTGAGCGGCTTCTTCGACAAAGGTTCCTTCCAGGAGACACTGAGCGGTTGGGCTCAAACCGTCGTTGTTGGACGTGCACGCCTTGGAGGCATTCCTATTGGTGTCATAGCGGTCGAAACTCGTACGATCGAACGTGTCATTCCTGCCGATCCAGCCAACCCCGCCTCATTTGAGCAACGCATCATGGAGGCCGGTCAAGTCTGGTATCCAAATTCAGCTTACAAAACTGCGCAGGCTATATTCGACTTTAATCGCGAAAGCTTGCCCCTCATTATTTTCGCTAACTGGCGTGGCTTTTCGGGCGGACAACAAGACATGTACGACGAGGTTCTCAAGCAAGGTTCTAAGATCGTTGATGGTCTCTCAAGCTACAAGCAACCAGTCTTCGTTTACATCGTACCTAATGGCGAATTGCGTGGTGGTGCGTGGGTCGTATTGGATCCTTCTATCAATCCCGAACAAATGGAAATGTATGCCGATGTTGATGCACGAGCTGGGGTTCTAGAGCCCGAAGGAATTATTGAGATCAAGATGCGGCGAGACAAGATCCAAAATTTGATGGAGCGATTGGATTCAGTGTACGCTTCTTTGAAAAAGGATAGCAAGGACGATTCCAAATCTACTGAAGAACGCGCTGTTGCCGCTTCTGCACTGGCGGAACGCGAAGTCCTCCTCCAGCCCACCTACAAACAAATCGCTTTGCTGTACGCAGACTTGCATGAGTGAGTGCTGACTTCAGGCTCTTGGACTTCTGAAGTTCATATCATCTTTTTAGCCGGACTGGTCGCATGGAAGCCAAAGGTTGTGCCAAGCCCACTGTATGGAAACAAGCCAGGCGTTACTTCTATTGGGCTCTCCGTGCCCGCATCGCTCGATCATCGGCTATGGCTCGTCTGGCTCAAGCTGCTCCAGATGCGTCATTCGAATATCGATCACGCCTTATCAACAAATTGGCAGGACTTGAATCGACAACTGATCATCGTCAAGCTGCTGAGGCTCTAGAGAAATTAGACATTTCGCAAACCATTTCTCAGCTCAGGGCCGACAGCCTTTTGCGTCAACTAATTCATTTGACCAGAGATGACCGAAAACTCGCTTTGGATAGTTTTACTCGCCTCGCTGGTAATTTCTCGGACGAAGAGAAGGTTGCCTTGCTTACTGCGTTGAAACCTGGTGAGTCTACAAATGCAGGTCGACCCAACATATCTGACTTTTCTATAGCCTCTTAGTCCTCATATACCATAGATAGAATTCATACCTGCTTTGAACAGGATCCAAGTCGTTTTGCACTTTTGGTAGACACGACATGATTTGTATTTCCATAGAACGCACAAAAGTCCAGCATATGTTTTATATTACGCAATAGAATATTATACATGTCGTCGGTCCGGAATCGGGAAGGATTCTTTTCGTTGTCAGCACCTTTCCTTTCCACATAAACTTTAGAATATGGGCCACCTTATCACTTTGGCTACGTGCGTATTTAATTTCCTTTACCGACGCTATATGTTCACAACGTCTTGTTTACGCCAGCTGGTGATCAAACCCTTGTCTTTCCATTCAATTTCAAGCTGAACATTGCACAGTTCTTTAAATCAGTGGGCCCTTGATTTCCAAGTATGCTTCTCGATCTGTCAACCTTGGTGTGTTTATCGTTTTAAACAATATTCAGGGAAACTATGAGAGGATCATGGCAAGCATCGCCATTGCGAAAAGTCGCGGAGCTACCTTAAGGGTCGGCCCCGAATTGGAGATACCGTGAGTTCCCGTCACTAATTATATTCGCTTATAATGACCCGTGGTTGTCAGTGGGTATGGCTGTTATGACCATTTCTTAGAAGGTGTGAGGAAACATGTTTGCTTTCATCGATTATTTACGCTTCTTAGGTGATACCGTTTTGCATTCATGGGAGGTTCTGGCCAAAATACTGGCGTCAGACGAAACAATGGGCATCGTTTGCGATCTCGGGATGTGAGTATCCTATAAGGATGTGCATGTTGCAATATTATATGTGGAATGCTTTGCCAGGCCCGTTGTCCACAAGAATGTCATTTACAATTGCAGAATTATTGTCCACGACAAGAAGATACTGCTTATCCGTCCGAAGATGTGGTTAGCCAACGATGGTAATTATCGTGAACTGCGTTATTTCACACCTTGGACAAAGCACCGACAGTGGGAAGACCATTATTTACCACGAATCATCCAAACAGTTACCAAGCAGGTATTATTCTCAGATTATCTAGTTGTACGGGAACTATTCACTCACTGTCGACAAGGTCAAAGTACCATTTGGAGATGCTGTTATCAGTACTGTCGACACTTGTATCGGCGTCGAGTTATGCGAAGAACTTTTCACGCCTGCTAGGTACCCCATAGTCAAATTAGTGCTGGTTCACTGTTCGTTGACATAATTAAACTTGCCAGCCCACACATTCTCATGGGACTTGATGGAGTTGAAATTTTCACAAATTCAAGTGGTAGCCACCATGAACTTCGTAAACTGTACAGAAGGGTTGAATTGATCAAGGAGGCAACTCTCAAGGTATGGCCCCTATTCGCATACTTGGTCTTGAGTTTACACATCTCCTCCCTTCGTAGCTTGGAGGGATTTATCTCTACGCTAATCAGCAGGGATGCGATGGTGATCGCCTGTATTACGACGGTTGTGCCTTGATTGCTGTGAATGGGCGTGTCGTGGCTCAGGGCACCCAATTCTCTTTGAAAGATGTCGAGGTCGTCACTGCTACTATTGATATAGAGGATGTAAGATCACACCGCGCAAGTTCCAGCAGAAGCAACCAGGCTGTCGCTAGCGAACGGTATCACAGAATTGAAGTCGATTTTGCTCTTACTAGCGGAAAATTCGAAGAAGTGCGCGAAGAAGATATGGTTGGTCTTATTGGGAGTAAGTCGATACCTGTTAGATTCCATACCCCTGAAGAAGAAATTGCGTATGTCGACTGC
Source organism: Inosperma sp. D86 (assembly GCA_026262225.1). Classification (NCBI taxonomy): domain Eukaryota; kingdom Fungi; phylum Basidiomycota; class Agaricomycetes; order Agaricales; family Inocybaceae; genus Inosperma; species Inosperma sp. D86. The sequence continues at coordinate 20,971 of JAIUJM010000178.1, forward strand.
AACTCCATTGTTCTCTGACCTTCTAAGTGCCTTGCTTTTCCCGTAGACTTGGGCCAGCTTGCTGGTTGTGGGACTACCTGAGGCGATCTCGCACGCAAGGCTACTTCATACCTCTCAGCGGCGGAATTGACAGTTGTGCAACAGCCGTGATTGTGTTTTCCATGTGCCGTCTTGTTGCTGAGGCAGCTGCACGCGGAGGTAGTGCCCCATCCAGCTTCACATTGTTCTCTGTTCATCTTTGGCAACAGAACAGCAGGTCATAGCAGACGCCAGACGTATTGTTGGCGAACCTGAAGATTCCGATTATCTTCCAACAGATCCGAAAGAATTCTCGAGTAGAATTTTCCATACTTGCTATATGGCTACCGAAAATTCGAGCAAAGAAACTCGACAACGTGCAAAGCAACTTGCAGAAAAAATTGGAAGGTGGGTGCTGCCTTGACTGCAAAATATTGGAGTTTAAATTGCCATGCCCTAGTTACCATCTGGATTTCAACATGGACACGGTTGTGACAGCAGTTCGCCAACTCTTTGCCTTTATCACTGGTGCTCGACCGGAATTCAGGTCCCAGGGAGGTTCGAACGCTGAAAATCTTGCCTTGCAAAATATACAGGTATGACCACTCAGCCAGGTGGATAGTGAACTTAAACGGAACTTCCAGGCAAGGTTGCGCATGGTATTGGCTTATCTTTTTGCTCAGCTTTTGCCTTGGGTGAGAGGAAGGAATGGGAGCCTCCTAGTCCTCGGAAGTGCAAACGTCGATGAAAGGTTAGTAACGGCTGACTAACAACTATGCTTTGATTAATGGACTCTTAGTCTTCGGGGTTATCTCACGAAATATGACTGTTCTTCGGGTATGTGAAATAGTGTAATGGAGATCCTTGTGAAATCTCAGTTCTTCCAGCGGACATAAATCCTATCGGCGGCATCAGCAAAACTGATTTGAAGAAGTTCATTGCATATGCTCAACACGCGTTTGACCTTCCCATCTTGCAAAGGTATGCTACTGCCCGTATCTTGCTGCTTGCAAACCGTCTTATGGGTTCTCAGCTTTCTGGATGCGATTCCAACCGCCGAGTTAGAACCCATCACGGAGGATTATATCCAATCAGACGAGGTATTGGTGTTCACATATTTATTGAGTGGCTCAACTATCTCTTAAATTAGGCTGATATGGGTATGACGTACGACGAACTGTCTCTGTTCGGTCGTCTTCGTAAGATCGAGAAGTGTGGCCCATACAGCACTTTTACGAAGCTTGTTCATGAATGGGGTTACTACTTATCCCCAGTTCAGGTGTGATGATCTGCCTATCCCATCTGTCATCTTGCCAACATTTTCTTAGATTGCTGAGAAAGTAAAGCTGTTTTACTTCGAACATGCTAGAAACCGGCACAAGATGACGACTCTTACTCCGGCGTACCACGCAGTAAGTTTTTCCAGATCCTCGATAATCCAAGGTCGGACGACTTATCTTTGCAAACAGGAATCCTATAGCCCGGACGATAACCGTATGAAAATACGTATTTTGATGAATATCGGTTTCTGATGCATTTAACAGGTTTTGACTTACGACCATTCTTATATCCATCGCGCTTCCCGTGGCAATTCAAAAAGATCGATGAAGTTGCTGCAGCTTTACCGGATCGCTCAAGCCAAGGTTCTGCCAAGGTGAAAGTTGAATGAAAGAAACGAAAATATATCTATTATGTAAAGTGTACAATTCCATTGGCTAGAAATACAGATGTTATACAGTCCCCGCACAATATTCGAGCTGCGGTCGTTCATGTCC
>JAIUJM010000179.1:0-22696 GCA_026262225.1 Inosperma sp. D86
CTCACGGATCAGTCGGAACGAAGCCAATACACTGTGTCATGGCGCGTCTTCTTGCGTTCCGTGCTGTTTCAGCCGCCGGAGGGATGTCACAGTCTCTCCCAGTAGCAAAATCGTCATTTGGTCCTGGTCCTGGAGAGGAGATACGACCGTGCGCTGTAGTCGCAGGTGTTGGGGTGAGGCTACCTCTGCTTGAAGCAGCTTGAAGCTCGAGCATCAATTCACTTGGGGTAGGGAATGTCTGATGTATAATAGGAGCTGCAACTGGTACATTGGCGTTGCCAAGGACGCCATCAGATGAATGGTACATTATGGTGTGGCCCATGGTGGTGGCAGGGTCATGTCCGAGACCAAGCTGGAGCTCTCCATGGTCGAGTGTAGGGAGTTGATTAACGTTTACGTCGCCAGATGGAGTGAAAGGCTCATTGTGAAACTCGGCATAAAGAAGGGGAGGTTGACTGGAGACTGGCACAGGAGCATGAACCTGAAGTTGATACTGAGGTTGGTGGTGGTCTATATGGACGGCGTCGATATGGATGGGCATCTGAATCTGTGGATAGGCATAGTTGAGACCTGGGTAGAGAGAGTATGGATCCATAAGGGACGAGTAAATTGATGATAAGGGCCTTTATAAGGCATGCAAGTTGCTGATTGGAGAATAACCCCATTTAGATAAATTGCAGTTCTGATCTGAATCTGACCCAAGATTTCGACTTTAGATCTGCTCAATTTAAATACAACGAACGGACTTTGACTGGGAGCTCAAACAAAGATGGAATACCAAATCTACCACCAATCCGTTTACCCTTCTTACGACTACACTAACACCATCAACGTATCTCTTCCCGTTACCACTAGGGGTGGTGGTAGGAGTAAAGGTCCCTGTAAACCGCCTCAGGCTCCACCTCTCCAAATAGCCCACCCGTATGCCCGCCTATTTGCAAAAAAGGACGAAGTAAAACGTCGCAAAATTTGGAACCATCTCCTTGAAAAGTCCATCTTCACACCTTATGAATTGTAACCTCCTTCCTCGTCCTTTGACTTCTTATAACTAATTCACATATAGGTCAACGGTTGGTGCCCCACAACGCAGGACGATCTATATAGCAAGTCTTGAGGCCCATATAGACAAACTCCATTCAAAGTTACTCGAGTAAGCGCGCTACGGGACATTGACCACCATACTTGACTCAACGTTTTTGAATAATAGACTAGGCTATTGGCCAGTACAGTTTGAAGAACTCGACCCTTTCAAAGGGCTAAACTCCAAGACCGCAAAGGTAAGGCGCTCAAACTTGCTACGTGGTACTGCCGAAATTGACAAATCGCAGAGCATGGTCGCTGGTCTCCAACACGATGCCTCACTTTCAAAATTAAAGCTATTAGAGCTAGAGAGGGCAGTAAGTTTCAATTCTGTTTCGCACTTGAAAGCGATGATGATTTTCATATCCCAGAACAAAGACTTGGAGTCAATCATCGCAGCCTTTCAAACTGGTCATAATCAAGTCACTTAATTTATCCCTCTCTCACCTCTGATTATTCTTAATTATTCATAAATTCCGTAGTTACAGTATGAACTTATATTAATACCCTAAGCTCATTCACTAAAATATCGAGCTCCTTTTTCTCTTGACGCTGGAAAAATCACCCTTTTTAATTTTTAGAGATTTGGCGTCTTGTATATTGCTCGTACATCTATAATTTATACACTAATTGTCATGTTAATCCTAAGGAATGATCAAAACCAATCTATCGTATCCATCTTCTCTTTTTTCTTCTGGAGCGGTGACAACAGAAAGGGTAAGGTCGAAATGTCAGTTACAGTGGGCCGCCGGCAAGTATACTCTAAGTAGTATATGACTCGCTTTTAGAAAAGTCTCGACTGCATACCAATACAGTTTTAAACTCAAAAGGTGCGCCCGCCTGACTGCGGGCGAAAATCACGGTGGAGACCACGAGACGAAGTTTAAGGACCCGAAAGCTTATTTTCAGAGTCGATAGTTTCGCGGGAATGGGCTAAACCATGTCAGGAATTTAATTTTTTTTGGGAGGGGACCTAGTTAGTGGAAGATTTGGGAGTCACAGTGGATGAATACGGTGGATTCAGCCTTCCGTTGTTGCCAGTGGAAATTGGAAGAAGGCCAAGTTGAACAGTATGTTCGATACAGAAATCCCAAAACATGACTTGAATGTTCTTCTTCACTCCGAGTCCCAGTAATTGATCGTCGCTGGCTTGTCAATTGAATACCACTATGTACAAATTACAATGGACTTTCTTAAAATTTAGCCAGCGTTGTCAGGGTCGGGGTCGGGTTCAGAATATCTGGCAATAAGGTACCTCAGATTCCAAACGTCAGATTCTCGCTTTGAGGACCTTGAACACGAGACGAGGACCGCCGCCGTTTTCGTAATGTGTCCTTGACACGTTGCGGTATTTGGTAATTTGTGAGTTCTTGAAAAATCCACAGACCTTAGGAAAGGCGACTTACATTTGTTCCAATCAAGTTCCAATTCACTCCAAAGACAAAAATCTTGATCCAAACTTCGACCGACTGCACCGCCAAGGGAGTATAGTGCAACGATTGCGCCCTTTTCGCGCGAAGCGAAGTATACGTACTGACAACTGAAATGTTGGTAGGAGACCCGCCCAAACAGCTCAGATGATTCGTAACTTTACATAAATTCCGAGAAATGGTTCACTGCTGGAAATCGAGTTCATGGGGTTAAAGCTTACGATAAAGAAACGTACAGATTATAGCTGTATACAAGAGCCGAAACCCAATCGCGAGACGGTGGCCGCTGGGCGGCCGCTGAGGGCCCGACCGACGGAGACTGTAGGTAAGGATCTTCTCCATCACAATATCAAAATGTTCCCATTCAAGGTCAGAAAGACCCCAAGAAATTTGAAATAAAATATAAGTGGGGTCTCCGTCAAATAACGGAGTCTCGGGTTCATTCGGTAACCTGTACATCGTTGTCAATCTTTGCCATTAGCATATTTGCATCCGCACTAAGCAGAGACGGCCAAAGAGGAAAACCCCAATTTATTGAAATGATATCAGTTGATGGATGGCATAGGTATCTCTAAGAGTTTACTTAGCAATGTAGTCAAGTGTCAAATAGTTGCTGCAGAAATGGCGGCGTCGATTGCATGAACAAGAGTTGAGATCGATTAGTGTAGGCGCAAATTGAAGGAAGTATGACTTAACGTCACCTTCACCATCAACAAACATCAGCAAGAAAAAACCTCAAGGAGAGAAAGGGCGACCACGGTTGGCCCTGATACTAATACTAGCGCCCTATCGGATTTATTGTAAATCTGGTAGCCAGACAGGCAAGGCAGCACTCGAGTCAGCAAAACGAGAAAATTCAAGAGCCAATTATCAGAAACTTATGATACGATTTCTATTCGCCTCCACTCCGTTGGCCTATGAGTATCTTTTTTGGCTCAAAATGGATCCGAGAGGTTATCGTAAGACGTTCGCACCGTAAATCGGGATGGTTCCGGCCAAATGTCACACGTTGTTCAGTTTTGTTCATTAAATTCCTAAGGTTTGAGGAAAAAAGAACAAAATGGAAGAGGTTGTCATCATCAGAAGGAAGTAACGGTTGTGTAGAAAGTTTACATCTGAAAAGACGGGATTAGATCACTCTGCGTGAGATGCTAGGATACGTACATTGTATGTCTATTGGTCGTCGTCTTTGATCTCGAATTTGTGCTTCTGTTTGGCGGCTACTTCTGTCATACCCTTGCCACTCCCAGTGACGCCAACTACAAAGCAAAAAACGTGTTTAAAAGAACGCAAAATAAAGTAAAAAGGGTACACTAACCTCTACCAAGAGGATTGTCGGGTGTCTTGAAAATACTTGTTCCCTGCAGGCCAGCGATATGGACGCCCTTCTTCTCCGACTTCTTCGTGAATTTCTGCCAACTTTGTTGTTTCATTTGTTGTTCTTTTGCCTTCTGCGCTCTGACCTCCAATTTTTTCTCGTTCTTCTTCTTCTTCCGCTCCCTCTCCTCCTCCTCCGCCTTCGTCAGCTTACGTTTCCCCGCAGCAGCACCGACGCCACCGCCGCCAAACCCTCCTGAAGAGCCTCCGAATCCATTCACCCCGTTCGGGTCCTTGTAACTCGGTGGCAACGGTTTAATTTCAGATGCCTTGACAAGCTCGGTCGTGTTGTAACCCTTAAAAACGATACTGTACACCGGATTCTCACTCGACCCGCCGACAGACGTGATCCGGGCTGGATACCACTGTCCATCACCTGAATATTTCGCAAGACAGTCTGACCCTGCAGACCACAGATGGGTGGGCATCGAATTTGCATGTTTTCGATTGCCGCCACTACCGCTTCCCGACCCTTCTTTGGATGCGACTGCTTCAGCCTGTGCAATGGCAGTTTGAGCTAGTTCGATGAGCTCCTTCAACTCATCGCGTAGTGAGGATAGCTCAGCATTGTCTGGATCGGCGGAGAGTGCAACCTCGACTTGAGAGAGCTGGACTTGGTAGGCTTCCAGGTCGGTTTTATCCATCGTCGTGGGTATTGATGGTGGAGTCAAGGCAAGGGGTAACGAAGCCTCGTGACAACCGTGTGAATTTTCGGGATAACCACAATTAAGCGCTCGTAGCGCTCAATGTAAATTTCAAATCGTAGTCTATGTCCAACCAGTATGTTCAGAAAGTTTAACCCTTTTGTCCTGCTTTGACTTACTCCCCTGTGGCCTCCCAGCATTCCTCACCGACCTTTTTGAGTGATATTTCCTCTGTTCCTTTGCCTTCATCTTCGCAATATCATTGGAAACAATCTCCTCAACTCTCCTTACCCTACGATCCGGATTCCACTCTTCATCACCGCCTCGCGATAGGCTACGACGCGACTGTGGAGGAGACCTCGACAGTTGCCGCGTGTCAGATGTCTCGTCGTCAGTATTTGCGCGTTCTGCCTCTACGTCGTCACGATCTTCGATTGCTAGATCTTCCATTTTCAATCTGCTGGGGCCATCAGGTCCGTCGATAGGTTCGGGTACTCCGGAAAGCAGTTGTTCGCATTTGGATTCCTGTACCTCACTTTTGTTTGCCTCGTTGTGTCCCGTTCCTTCCGGGTCGTTTACCTCCTCATCTTCTGAGAATTCCTCGTCGTTGGGTTCCTCAGATTCAGGGTCTTCTTTCAATGCCTCCATATACTGCAATAAAAATCATTGGGGTTGAAAAAAATTTCAAGATAGAAAATATCATACCTCTTCTAGTGTTTTCATTTCTTTTCGTCCAAATCCACTTGCCTCAACCATCACATCTAACCTAAACCCATCCTCACCAGATTCTTCGACCGTCTTCCTGAATCGTGGATACAAGGCGCTCTCATAGCGAAATCTCCGCCTAAAGAACGTCCTGATACACTCCACATCACGATTGAAGTACCTGACAGCAGCATCCTGATCAGATCCGCCACCGTTTTAACTGACATGGACACGACACACGACACACACCCCAAATAGGGTAGAAAAGTAATAAATATTAAAACACGCACCATTCAGCGTTCTCATGAGATGTGCTCACCATCTGTGGGAAGTCGATTACAACGGGTTCTCCTGTCTCTCGCCGAATGAGGATGTTGAACTCGTTATAATCACCGTGGATCAGACCGGCATGGGCAAATCTGACGATTATATTCATCAGATCTGAGTACAATTTGCCCGGATTGGGAACATCCGACACCTGGCGTCTGCAAGACGGCGACACATATGGTAAGCAAACAACGAAAAGGGGTATAAGAGGAACAGCGTGAAGGAGGGAACGGTAAAATATGTAATTGTACGTACAATGGATATGCGTCGACAAACTCCATTAGGAGACAGTGTCGCACTTGATCGATGGGTCGAGGTACGGGGAAGTCGTGCTCATACAAGATCTAGGGTACAGAATTTTTTAATGATTCAATTAGCACGGCAAAGATGACACCGGATTTGAGGAAGGGCGTGCCTTCATAAATGCCCACTCTTTTTGCGCTGCCAACCGGGACATGTACATCCAAGATGCAGATTTCCGCCTCCCAAGATAATCCCGCTTTTCTTTGATTGCTCGAAACGAAACACGGCCGAGTCTGTAAGGCGAATATAGGATTGATTTAGTTCGCTTTCAGGTAGAAATTGAGCAGGAATATCACCTGTGTAGCTTCAGAACCATTTCCTTCCCTTCTGCGTCTGCGACGACGTAAATATCTGAAACCGACCTCGTGAGGCCTGTCACTCCGGAAAATGATAAATGAATCCTTACCGGACTCCTTCCCAACACCAATCTGATTGCCCACAGAATGCATAACATCCCGCTTTGACAACGCACGCATAGCAAGGTAATCGTAACCTCCGTAAGTCAATCGATACCCATCATCTAATCCAGATGATCTACTCATTAATGCTGAAACGCCTGGAACCCAAATTGAGGTGTTCTCACATTTCGCATTCTGTACTTTCGAGATCAAATTCCTTTTTGCGAGGGACCCAACAAGCTTGTTTACACCTCCGTTCCTCAAGCCTGATATTTGAACTATTAAATGTAGTGGAACGATTTCGTGATTTTTTGAACCCATTTCTACCTGAATCATGGTTAGTGATTCTGAAGGACAAACAGATGTAAGAACTGTGAGACCTACAGCCGTTAGGACGCGAAATTCATCTGAAGTGACATATCGGAGGTCTGTTACGTCTAGTTTCATGGTTACAATATACTAGGAAGGTGATAGATAGTGTGCAGCTAGAAAAATGCATCCGGAGTTCCGGACCGATGAGCAGAGTCCATGATCAACTTGACCTATGACATACTTATAGGATGTAGCAACAGAAGATGCCAACTTTGAATACGTCCAAGGCAACAAAGCTGGCCAATCAGGCGAGTATTTATTCCCATATCTCACAAAATCACTTCTCACTTTCAAGCCAGGCAACTTCCGCTCGCTTGTCGAGCATGATTAATGCCACATACGAACTTCCTTCGTCGTCAGTGGTGTGACGTCTCTGAAATTTGTTCGAAGACTAATCATTTATATGAAGTTCCTGTCGTGTAGAGGTTCTGCACTCAAATGAGGTCAAATCATATCAACGCGATCAGATTTGGTCTCTTTTCGAGGACAACATGCACAAGCAGTGCGTTGGTCGGGTATCACTATTATACATATAAAACTAATTATTTGCAAGCTACAAAGGCTCCTCATTCGGGTGGGAGCCTGCAACTAAACGAAAGGAATTATTCCATTCCTTGTCTCGCTTCATAACTGTGTGCGGTGATGATGATAACCTATTGGCTTTCCTCATGTTTCGATTTGAACATGAATACGAACAAGACACATTATACTGGTACTGCGATTTCATTCACTATGCAACCAGACCCATTCTTATGCTTTGCTTATAGTTATGATGTTCAAGTTTCCTCCACTGTCCAAGGGAAAGGATTAGGCAAGAAACTATTTCTTGATGTCGAGAAACTATGCACTGAGTTCTGCATGGAGAAAATTACGCTGACTGTGCTGAAACGTAAGTCTTGTCTACAGAGAGACCATCGTCGTTATTCATTCCTTAGAAGGCAATGAAGGAGCCTTGGCCTTCTACAAGTCTGTTGGGTGCGTTGACTAATTTCGACCCTGTCAGGTTGCTGACTTGGAAAGTACGCCTTTACAGCTTTTCCCTTGATTCCTCTTCACCAAGTAATCATCTCGAACGAGAAGAAGCAGAAGCAGTAGATTATGAAATTCTCTCGAAATTGATCAGGGACATGTACTAAAGTAGTCGTGATGTTTGATGTTGCTTGGCTAAGGCTTCAAAGCTGTTCCCACCTTGCAGAATCTCCTACAGCCTGAGGGCCATAACCTTACCACCACCATTTCCTGCTTCCCAGCCCGCTGTTTAGCAGAGAATTATGCTATCTTCTGCGTCTGTGGTACGAGGATTACGTGCGAAGTCTTGCCATCTCCGAGCAGTTAATGGGAAACGCTTTGCTTCTGGACCCCAGTCATACAACGAACCCTCCGGTTGGCTCTTCGGCGAGAAGGTAAAGAGGCCTTTTAATTCATACCCTGTTATTTTGACTCATCTTGACTCTAGCCCCCACCGCCGGGCCAAAAACGAGTGAAGGAAGACTGGGAAAATGTTTGGTATATCGGGATGTTTGGAACGATGGCATTTGCAGCAGTAATGTTGTATTACAAACCCGATACGAGGTGCGTCTTTTTTCTTTTTCTTTCCAGTGATGACCTATAATTTTCCATGGTAGCATACAATCGTGGGCGCTCCGAGAGGCCAAGGAACGTATGGAGGCACGCGGCGAGAAGTACAAATATGAACCGCAATCGACATCCTCGGAATCATGATATTTCTCTTCCCACTTATTTCCTTATTTTATTCCAAGTCTCATTAGAATCGAAATGATAAGATTAACGTTAAACCCGGCTTGACTCTATAGGAAAAATGGAGAGGAAATTGTCAATATAAGGGAAATATCCATCACTCTAGGATTCGATCGTAGCCTTGTATTGCTCAAGAGTCATCAAGCTATCCATCTGGAGGATCTATCAGACCTAACCTCAATTCACAAATCAACTCTAAAGACAGACCTCAGATGGGTTGGATAGTTTGATTTTGCAGAGCCACCCTGAATATAGGAGCAAGGTCAGGCAAAGGTCAAGCAAAGGTTTGGGCAGATATCATGACATACCCTGATCCTCTGGGGACTTATTGAGCAGACCTGGTTGGATGGCCAATGTCTCATTGATTTCTTCAACGGTACCGGACACAGGTGCATACTTCGAAAAATTGAGCGATCCGACATATGTTTATTTTAGTAAGGCCACTCACAATATCTGATGCGGCTTTTACACTCTCAACAGCCCCAATAGTGTCTAATGCTCTTGAGTAAGACCAGCATGTTCCAAATGATAAAGAAAGATGCTGACCTCCTTTTTCAACCTTTGTTCCAATTGTTGGCAACTCGACGAAAACGACATCGCCTAGTGAATCCTGAGCGTGATCTGTGATGCTAATAATTCCAAGCCCCGTTTCATCGTCAAATTTCACGAGTTCATGTTCGGGAGTATAGCGGTGGGCTATGAACAGTGGATATATGAGCGGCCGACGCGAATGACACGACTTTCCGACGTACTGTGGACGAGTCTCCAGTGAACTGGGGAGGAACGGAGAATGCGGGATGTGATAGGAGTTGCCTGGTATCGAAGCAGGGGTGAAGAGAGTCTAAAGCGAAGAGCAGTTCTGAGTCCGGAATGCATCGCTGTCGATAGAGAAGACAATGTAGAAGATAACACAACTCAACCAAGAAATTTCAGATTAATTTCCTTTTCCGGTATTCTGGTTCACTTTGTTGGTCAGTTGACATAACCGAAAAAGAGCGTGTTTTGGGTAAATGTGAGTTGCTTAAATACATGCAATAGTTAATTAATACTGAGATGAGCAAAAGGGAGTTGGGATATTTCTAGATTATAGACGTCTGAATTGGCATTCAACCTCACAACACCAAGCAAATTGTGTACCGTATGAGTGGAGGGTTGTAATTTGTGCGGGCGAATCTACCCCTCAAGACCATTCAAGGACCTTCGTGACAATTCCAGTTCCGACTGCAGCCGGCTTCATTAGAAGTCATGTTCTGATATAAAACCACGATACTCACTAGTTTTATTACCCTCACGAAGGGTGAAACGAGTCCCAATTTCAAGAGCGACATCCCAATGAAGATCTATAACCATTTCAACGTTGTCACCAGGCATGACCTAAATTATATCAGAAAGTGGTAATTGAGACAATGGGACAAAAACTCTACCATTTTCTCGCTTGCATCTGGAGTACCTTCAGGCCAAGTGAGAGAAGCAGTGATGTCAGCAATTCGGATGAAACATTGGGGCCTGTAGTGTTCCATGAAAGGAGTGTAACGACCACCCTCGTCTTTGGTGAGGACCTATAGTAAATTAATGGGTATTCTACTCCATGGTTGGAGGAAATGAAGTTAACGCACATATAGCTGCGCCAAGAACTTCTTTGCAGCTTTAATAGAACCGGGGAAGGCAAGAACCTGACCACGGCGGATTTCCTCACGTTTAATTCCACGAAGTAGAGCCCCCATGTTGTCGCCAGCCTCCCCCTATATGAAGTGAATTCAGTGAAAGAACAGGTTGTCTGAAGTTTAACACAAACACGGTCAAGCTCCTTGTGGAACATTTCTAACAGAAAGTAAGCGCTGGTGAAGATCTTGATTTAAGGTAAATTTACCGATGCCAGTCAAAGTAGACTTCCTGGAGGGACCAAAGCCGATAATTTCAACATCGGTGCCTTTGTTGGCAATACCTCTTTCCACCTAAACAGATATCGTGAATAATAACGAGTGAAGCCGTAAATGAACAACTTACTCGACCAGTAGCAACAGTTCCACGACCAGCGATTGAGAAGACGTCTAGTCCGCGGTTAAATAAACCAGCATTTTAATCGAAATATTGCAACAAACCCTCAATGGGCATCAAGAAAGGCTTCTCCAAATCACGAGGAGGAAGTGCAAGCCACTCATCGCAAGCTTTGGTCAACTCAATGATTTTTTCAGAACCAATTTTATCATCGCGACCTTCCAAAGCAGCCAGTGCCGAACCCATAATAATTGGTGTGTTTTCGCCATCAAATTCATAAGTTGATAGGAGTTCGCGCATTTCCATTTCAACGAGTTCAAGCATTTCCGGGTCCGAGATGGTATCAACCTTGTTAATGAAAACAACGAGACGCTTAATACCCACTTGACGAGCAAGGAGAAGATGTTCACGGGTTTGAGGCATTTGACCGTCAGTGGCGGAGACGACAATGATAGCACCATCCATCTGCGCCGCACCCGTAATCATGTTCTTGATGTCTGTTGGAAATCAGTTTATGAGGTAGTCACCGGCTAAGGGTCACTGACAATCAGCATGTCCCGGGCAGTCAATATGGCCGTAGTGTCGGTTGGGGGTTTCATATTCGACATGAGCAGAGTTAATGGTAATTCCACGGGCTTTCTCTTCCGGTGCTTTGTCGATTTGGCTGTAGTCCGTGAACTTGGCTCCACCCGTGGCAGACAAGACTTTTGTGATTGCAGCTGTTAGTGTGGTTTTACCATGGTCGACATGGCCTGGTAGGTTGTAAGCTCAGAGTTTCCCGATAGAGGTCGAGGAACGAACCAATAGTGCCAATGTTCATATGAGGCTTTGCCCGAGAGAATACCTCAGCATAACCTCTTTTTGAGACTGATAGTGCTTGAGAAAACTTTTACCAAGTAACCAAACACGTCGAAACTGACCTGCAATCACAGTCCAAGGATTTTGGGTGCGTTGGCGCACATAGGAAGAAAATAACGAAGCTATGACGGCGTAAGTTAGTATTTTGGACTCCAAAGGCTATTTGAACAACTGACAACGTGCAGAAAATACGGCACGAGAAACAGCCCTGCACGACGTGAGCTGCAACATAGCGCGAATGACTTGACGGTGAAGTCGAAGACCTGATGGTTTCATCGGAAATTTGTACCTGCGGCAATTCCCGAAGACCTCAACTTGAACGCCATTACATTAATCTCTTGAGCATAAATATGTCGCTTCCAGACCGTCAAGAACTCCTGCGAAATGCAGCTGCATTTATTGCTGACCCAAAGGTAGGATGAGCTCTTAACAAAAACCCTGCTTATCGATTTTATTCAATAGACGCAGGCTTCTCCTGTATCTCAAAGGATCCAATTTCTAGAGGCGAAGGGTTTGACACCCGCAGAGATCGACCTTGCTATGAAACAAGCGGCTTACTCTACCCAAATATCTTATCCCGACCAATATCCTTATGCACTTGCACCCCTTCGTCACACTTGGGACTGGAGGGACTATTTTGTGAGATGACCACAAGTCCCTGAATTCGGAAATGATTGACGTGAGCAATTTAGATCACTGCTATAATATCCGGCTCAGTAGCCTACGGTGCTGTGTCGCTTTTTAAAGTGTGTGGTTTTCAGTTATTACCAATTACATTACTGACGAATTCTAGAAATACGTCCTTCCCCACCTGCAACCCCCCTCTACTAGTGCTTATGAAGATGATCGTGACGCGCTGACTGCTCAGTTTGATGCTGCTGAAGCACTATTGAAAGAGATTCAAGCTGAGACGGCAGCTGTTCGTACCGCAGTGGAAGAACAAAAAGAACGAATAGACCAAACTACAAACGATGTAAAGGCGGTTGTTACAGAAATGCGAGAAGGCGAAGTGAAAACTCGAGACGAAATGCGAGAAATCCGTGAGGAGATTAATAACATCCGTGAATTGCTGCCCAAGGTTCATACTGATAAAGATACTTCTTTTGTCCTGAGCTCACGCTATTGTATAGATGATCGAGAAGAACAAGGACTCTCAAGATAAATCTCTCTCTGAACTTCACCAGGAATTAAAATCGTTAAAGACGTTGCTTCTCAGCCGGAGCTCTAATCCATCCAGCACACCCTCATCGCCGATGCCTCATCTTGGCAGACCTACAATACCTGCATGGCAGCTTGCGTCCTCAACTGATTCCTCAGCACTAGTCAATGGCAAGAACAAGGAAAATGACGCACCCCCATATGATTCATGAACATAATCTGTATAGATAATATATTGCTTTAGTTGCTATTGGACACGTGAGCTGATGCTGGTGCAATAAACCTTCTCTTCCTCGAATTCTGTTCTTAAAACGAGAATTATGTTCACCCAATTCCGAACTGCACTGGAATCAGTTGCACAACAGCCAGTTCGTATTCTAGACGGTGTTTCGTCATCTGAAAACATTTCCGAGAATATGCCCAGTTCATCTTTGGATAGCGGCCAGGGAACACGTTCTAGCGTGAATTCATCTCTGTCTTCAAGCCAATTAGCAGAATCTGCGCTATCTTCTCTACGCAAATCCTTTGCTACACAAAAGGTTAACACCCCAGATTCCTCAAAAATTCCCGCTTCCCCATCTTCAGTCAGCAGTAGCCCAACTCCTCGCAAGTCTACATTGGAGGAACGACTACGACGTGCCACACAAGCACCGGCAGCGAGCGATACGACCACGTCTACAACTTCAAAGCCTGGTACTTCATCTTCTGTGACAAGGGGGCGAACAGATTCTTCCGCCTCCCAAACAAAATTGGCATCCAACCGGGTTGCTTCCCCATCTCCAGCTACTAGAGGCAGATCCACCGAAGTATCCAATTCAGCTGCGGCCAAATTACCAAGCAGAACAGCATCCTCAGTAGTCGAATCTAAACCTGTTGTCAAGACAGCATCGCCGGCGCCTGTGACAAGGACTGGCAGTCGGCCACCAAGCAGAGCTTCGTCACCAGCTCCAGTTACTCGAACTACCACCAAACCCCCTAGCCGGCCCCCTAGCCGAACGGCGTCTCCAGCACCAGTAACTAGAACACCGAGTCGACCGCCTAGTAGATCTGCTTCTCCAGCTTCTGCAGCCAGAGCCCGTGCAGCTGACTTGAAATCTGCCAGAGCTGCCTCGCCATCTCCTATGACGAGAAATCAAAGTCCCTTACGCCGAAGTTCACTTGTCCTTAACAAGGCACCACTCGCCCCTTCGTCTTTGGCATCTTCTTCATCAGCGGAATCCAGTGATTCAAAGGTCGATGTCTTACTGGAGGATACGCAGAGCGACATATCTGATGATCAGGTGGAGAAAGCTGAACATAATGATGAGGCAGAAAATACTACTTTAACGCCATCATTACCAGAGCAAGTGCAATCCTCACAAAGTACCGACGAGGTGCCTGTGGATCCTGTTGACCAGGATGGTGAAACCCTGTCCGAAAGACAACACTTGCAATTGGTGGAAGAGACCGTGCTACTTCAGCCTGCTGTCCATTCACCACAGGGAATTGTGTCTTCGTCTGAAATCAAATACACAGATATCCTCGATCCACCTGCAGAACCTGAAATCGAGATTGCAACTCTTCCAGAAATACCCTCTCCCCAACATTTCGACAACCCCAAATCCTCCACACAGCCGGAGCCTTTATTTGCTACAGAGATCGTTGATAAACCAGTCACGGAAGAAACTTCTATCTACCTCAGTTCACCCATCCAAACCCCTCTGAAACCTGTTGAAATAGAGCTCTTCGCCTCTCCAGATATTTCAATGTCTCCCAATCCACCTCGGGATTCACAAACCTTTTTAGAAGGGCCATCAAAAGTCCAGGCAGGGCCTGAGGACACCAATAGGGGCGCTATCACAGATCAAACAGCTGAAGTCGAAAGCTTGCAAGCAAAATTAAAGGAATTGGAGCAGCGCTTCTCAGGTATGTCAGTCTTATCAAACATGATTTTTGTTGTAACGAAGGACTCAATATCATCCAAGATGTATCAACATCTTTTAAGCGATTGCAAGCCGAGAAGCTCGCCGCCGATGCAATCCTGCAGGAGAATAGTCCTTTGGAAACCTTCACTGATCTAACTGCCCTTCGCGAATATTTCGACAATCTCAGAATTAAGGATGAAGTCAGTTGCCACTTCTTCGTCATTTTCATGTTTCCAATAGGTTTATCTCTCAGGTTTTCCAAGAACAGATCAAGCGTTTAACAGGTAAACTTGAGGGTGAGCATTGCCCATCGATCTGGGTACCACAGCTTAATGCCCCACAATCACAGTCCACGATGACCGTTTCCAGGAACTTCAGAATACACACGACAGCGAATCTCTTTCTCTTTCTAATGAAATCCGAAAGCTGAAAACGCAACTTTCCGAGACGGAAGCTCTATTCGAGGCTGCTCAGAGAGCGACAACCAACGTAGAAGCAGCATCTGATAAGCAAAAGGACGAAATTTCACGTCTTGAAAAGGAGCTTGAACAGGCGAAGGAGTTGGCGAGGGAAGAAGAAGAAAAGCGTGTCAAAGCAATTACCTTGTTGAAAACCGTTCGGCAAAAATTAGTCAAGGCAGAAAAGGACAGAGAGGACGTGGTGAAAGAAATGACTACTGTCAAAGAACGGGAGAAAAGCGAGAAAGACAAAGAGCAAGCCGAAAGGCTCACCTTCGTCCGGGAGCTGGATTTGGCCAAAGTTGCTCATGCGCAAGAAGTCGCTACCTTGAGGTCTCACTTTGAGAAGGAGTTTGTTGCTGTGAGGGAGCGCCATGAGCACGAGATTGGTGCACTGAGAGGTCAGCAGGAACTGGAGATGGCCACTGCTCAGGTAACTAGTCCTCCAAATTCCCTCATCTGAAACTCGACCAAACCTTGTTTCTAGAGCTCGTTCAACAAAGAACTCACCGCAAAAGCATCTCAAATTTCAACTCTAGAGAACTCTCTGAACACAGTGACTCGCGACAAGGCTGCATACTTTGAACAACTTCAAGTTCGACAAGGCGAAGCCGAGTCTGCGCAAGCCAACCTTGAGTCTCTGCGACATCACAAAACAGAGCTCGAGTATCAGTTACGTGAAGCTAATGATCGTCTTGCCTTGCTGAGAGAAGAATACGCTGAGCTTCAGAGGGAAGCGGAAACTCGGTCTCGTGAGCCGGTTACATCGGCGGACGAGATAGCGAGGATGATCTCAGCTGTCGAAGGAAAGTATGAGACTAGAATAGCCGAGATGAAGCGCAACATATCTGTCTTGGAGAAGGAACGTCATGACAGCGAGACGGATTGGAGTAGGAAGTTGAAGGAGAAGGTTAAGGAGCTTGAGGATTTGAAACGCCTTTTGGGTTCTGCGACGAGATTGCGTGAAGACGAAGAGACCATGGTAGCAAATCTAAATGCCGAATTGGAGAATGCCAAGAAAACAAATATGTCCCTGCAACGAGATGTGGAAGAATTGCCTATTCTGAAGGAGAAGATCCAAGAAATGCAGGTTCGCATTTAGCTGTTCTGACTCTTTTTATTTACAAATTTAAGTCTTTGTCGTTGTAGAAGACCAACATTGAACAGGAGAATGAAAGCAACTTGAAGATTCAGGTACTTGAGAAGCAAATCGAAGATCACAAAACGCGCGAAGCTCAGCTTAAGCAAGGAAACAAGACACTTCGTGATGAACTGCGCAAAGTTCAATCCTCCGCTGCACTTCTCGAGCGTCAACGTAATCCAGGTGTCGGCTACTGGGGCAGTCGGGGGACAAGTGGTGCAGGAGACGGCAGCAACGGTTCAACTAACGACTCCCGTCCTTCAATCTCTTCCCCACCTTCCGACGTTCCTTCGAGAACATCCTCTCCTGCACCAAGTACAGCAGCTTCTACGATATCAGAAGAAGAGGTTAATTTGGAGTACATTAGGAATGTAATTCTGCAGTTCTTGGAGCACAAAGAAATGCGGGTAAGTATTGTTCCATCTTGACTGGAAGACCGATGCTCACCTATTGCATTCCAGCCCCACTTGGTGAAAGTCCTGTCTATTATCCTTCATTTTACACCACAAGAAACACGCAGATTGATAGCAAAGGTGTAAGAAGGAAGCAAGATATCCATCATATGAATCATATACATTCTAGTACTTGGACACCTTTGGACATCCACTCATTTCATATCAAGCAATAGGGCAAGCTGAAAGTCCAGATCATCATTTATTAATTTTCTTTTGACCCAGGCGACACCAATATACATTCTTATGATGGGTTACATATCTTTCCAAATTGAATCCATGACTATTAGAACAGGGTATCGAAAGAGATACCAAAAATTACACACAGAGAATTTTACTGTCCTGGGTCTTGGTAAGGTTGATAAGGCGGAAGTTCTTCATCCTTGGGTGGCACATCGGGAGGTTGGTCCCCACCGTGCAAAAGTCTCTCACGTTGTTCACGCTCAAGCCTCTTTTTCTCATCCTCTGCACTTTCGTAAGCCTGGGGCGCTTGGGCTGTACTAGCAGAAGCAACTGCTGGTGTTGTTGCTGGTGCAGGAGCCGTCGTAGTCGGCTGAGCGGCAACAGTAGACGGAGTGGCTGACGATTGCACAGGAGGAGAATACAACGATGCCAAACGCTTCTTCTCTTCTTCGGCTGTTTCATATTTGGCTGGCACCGGAGCTGTAGATTGCAACGAGCCGCTAGCCGGACCTGGGCCTGCAGGACCTGCAGAGACAGGTACGCCAGTTTCGGCGATCGTAGGAGTCACCCCAGGTGGGACGTTCATTGGTGCAACATCAATGGCAACCGCTGCCGGTACCACCGCTGCCGTCACAGGTGGGCTAGGAAGAGGGGCTGGAGATTGATTCAGGGCTTGTGGATTGATCACATTCGTCGTCCCTTCCACTGGTAAAGTAGTCGTAGTGGGAGGGGGGGTCGCAGCTGAACTCGAATGTGTCTCAGAAGAGATGCTCGAAAGCTCGCTCGCATGGCTTTCACCAAAGCTCTGAGTATCAGATCTGCTAAGATCAGAAGTCTCTGGCTGGGATGGAAGGTGGATATGGCCAGTCTTGTAGTTATCCAAAGCACGTTGAAGCGAAGCGCGGATGGCGCCCGTAGTTTGTTGACCAGTGTAGGGATTAGTAGCACTGGGAGGAATAGCAGGTAGAGCAGAGATGATCGGAGAGGCAGCTTGGGCCAAAAGAACCAGTTTTTCGCCATACTAAGAAGATGATAAGAACAACAGGGTTGCTAGGACCAGTGATGAAAAAAAAAACCTCTCTGATGGCATCCCACTTGATCTGCTCACTTTCCCTCACGGCCTTCCTCTTGAGAAGCTCCAGCTCCTTTTCGGCTTGCTGATCTTCTGCCTCTGCTCTCTTAAGCGCTTCACGCATTTCTGCAATCTTTTTGTCGTTTCCCTTTACCTGTTCGTGCTCCAAACGGGCAATTGTTTGTTGAATACCAGCACGAATGTTCTTCTTAGGTAGTATGTTTGCCTCAGCATCACGTAATGCCTTGAGAGGGCTACGAGCGCTTTCCAATTTCGTCGAAAGAGAGCCAGCAAGAGATCCTTGCACAAAGTTGAGATAGGCAAGTCTGTCGGTCACTGATTAACCGGTGAGTTTCAAGCATCATCAAGCTTGATCAAGCGCGAATGCGTACCATCTTTAAGATCTTCTGCCTCAGTTTGACCCCAAGTGTACAGTTCCTTGCTCTGGGCCTTGGAATCTCGCGAGGCACCGTCGAAATCGATCGCCAAACCCTTCTCAAGAGTGATGATTCTCTGCACCGGAGTGGTAGTGCTTCTAAAGGGATATCAGAGACAGCCTATCATACAATGATAGCAACTACATACGAGTATTGCTGTTGCAAAGTACGGAATTGATATGTCAGGGACTCCAAGGCATAGGATTTAGAGCCACTTTGAGTTACAGATGCAGGACCCTGAGTGGCATCTGGGGTTGATGGACGGGGATTACCGACGTTTGGGATATGACCTGCAAGAGGAGTTGCGTTTATGGCCGATTGGGCCTTGTCAGCAAAAGAGGACAGAAAACTGGAGACAGGCATTGTTCTTGGTGGAGAGAAGATTAATGAGGAGCAAGAGTTAGTTATATAAGGCGGATTAAAACAACATGCGCAAACAAAACACAGCAACAATATTACTACGCGAATATCTTCTTGGCCTGCTTGCCCTTCTTCTCGCTGTCCTTATGAGATAAGAACTCGACCTCAGTTGCCAACGGTCCAGCCAGGCGCGCACTTTCCGGATATCCTAGCGCACTTATTTTGAAATGTCTTCCGACCCCTACAATCCTTTCTCTCAATGCAGCATCTTCTTCACTTGAAGTGGGCGCAAGTCGTGTCCATATTGAAAGTCGATAGAATTGCGGACGGGTGGATACGATGACCCCTGTGATAAGCGATGTGGCTGGGCTGCCATCAGCAAGGGTAGGCGACGGATCGAAAGTCTCTCCGATGGCGGCAAGCATCTGATAAGGCATTGTCAAATATCAAAAAGGCCATGTGGCCGAGTAGTCCGCACCGTATAGAGCCACATTCGGTCGATGTTATTCTTGTTTTTGTCCTTTGGCAATTGGATACTCCATTTACCCCCGTTCTTATTAGCGTCGTCTTCCCAAGCTGGGATGATGCCTTCCTATATATCAAACTTTATAAGAAATCTAGAACACAAAAATGCCGACAACCACGCACTTTGAACAAATAATAATTCGCCTTCTGAGGCAATTGCGAAGGTGGAATGATATTATTATACAGCCTGAGGGTCATATGGATGAGGATGATCGGCAGAAAACAATAAAGACAAACGTACCCCCAAAACTCTTCCACACTGTCGAAACTGATAACCCGTTTGATATCTTCCATCCATCCTTGAGCAGCAGCATTCACATTTGGAGTTTGAAGGACTGGAGTCTGAGGCAATGCCGATATAGGCGTCTGAGGTAAATTGCGACCCTTGGTTGAAGGAGAATCGAACCACAGTGTCCAAGCCGAATAAAGAGGATGCTGTATGGATGGAGTTAAATATGAGAACCTTGGAACGTATTAATTACGCATACCTTGACATTGAAGTTGCTTGGGTCACTGAAAACGGTCCTGATGTTGTCGGCTTGTCCTTGCATGTCTACCTCCTGGATTTCTCCAGCTTCGATGAGTTCCTCTTCTGAGCGAACATGATCGTGCTCAGCCAAGGCAGCCGAGAGCGCAGCTCTCGAAGCCTGCAAAGCGGGTCCAGTTAAGGACGAAGTATTGTTACTCATGGTGATACAACAGCAGAAAAAGAGCCCCAGTAAATGGATTAAAGTAAAACAAGCGCCGAATTAGAATTGATGAGAAATTACAAGGACCGAGGCAACACGACGATAGAATTCAGAAAGATAAGAGAAAAAAATAAGCAAACGCAAATTAAAATTGAGAGGCGACAGAGACACAAGTTTTGAGTAGCGACGACTTCTCCGAGTCTTTTCGTGGTTTTGGAAGAAACAGACGAGGCCAGTTTTGAAATTTAGGTTCTATAGTCACGTGCTTATTTAATTATGTAAAGCCGAAGCCGAGATCACATATCATCTCTCTTCCGACAGTCTTCCATCTGTAAATTTTGTGTCATGGAGCCCTTCCATGCCAAGCTCGTCGCAGCTGCTACGGGCTCGACATTGACGGCGTTGACTAGTGCGTATCCACTATTTATGTCTGTGCTTACCCATCTCACCACCAGTCGCCAGTGACCCCATTCGATGTTCTCAAAACTAGGCTGCAAACGCAGCCCCCTCCACCACGTCTGCTCTTTCCTCGTCCACCGCTTAATTTCTGTTGCCAACCATCCAATGCGACAGTTTGTGTTAGGAACATGTCTTCCCTAGCAATTTCAAGGTCTCTTCCCACAGAAGTGGTCTGTGTATGGGAAGCAGGCATCTGGAAAACCGAACGAGTCAATGGCACCCTTGACGCATTTCAGCATGTCTTGAGAGCAGAAGGCATCCGTGGATTATGGAAAGGTGTCGGCACCTCACTGTATGTAATTATTTTTTTTTCTTTTCCTTTCACTTACTTGTTTCTGCTTTAGTGTGATTGGTGTACCATCTTCAACGTGTTATATTTTAACTTATGATCATCTCCTCAACAATGTTTTGCCACCCTTTGTATCTTCCACGGCCCTCGTTCCACTAGTTGCAGGTGTGGTGGCTAGATCTGCCATCACCTCCATAGCATCACCCTTGGAGCTCATCCGCACAAACCTGCAATCAACCCCTCCTTCTTCCAGAGAACCGCATACTCTTCGCTCCGTCCTATCTTCAATACGAACCCTCATACAACAACGGGGTATCCTTTCTTTATGGCGGGGCTTGCCAGCTACACTATGGCGCGACTCCACTTTTTCCGGCTTTTACTGGGCCAGCTACGAGGCCTGGAAAAGAAATTTTGCACGACACGGCCACGAAGGGGTCTGGGTCGCTTTCGCAAGCGGTGCCATTAGTGGTACATCAGCTGCACTACTGACTTCGCCATTCGACGTTCTAAAAACCCGGCGACAAGCGTTTGTTATGTCACCAACCACTGCAAAAATGCCCCGGACGATACCGCTTCTCCTCCAGATTGTCAGGACAGAAGGGCTTGCGGCTCTTTACGCTGGCATAACTCCTCGCATCGTTAAAATTGCACCAGCCTGTGGCATTATGATTTCCTGCTTCGAGGTATGCAGAATTATGTTATGTTAAACTTGTTGCTGACAATTTTCCAAGGGAATTGGGAAATATTTGTCGAAACCCACGAAGTAGTCGCACATTATAGAATATAGGAGCATTATATAGTATGATATCCATAATTATGATCCATACATGCTAATGCAACAACTTTCAAGAGAAGTTATTCAACTGCTGCCCTCCAACTCCACCTCGTTCGATAAATCAGGAGCACCTCCCGATCTGTACCTGAAGCAAGAAGTTTGGATGTATTCCCAAGTCCTCTCGCTGTACCTGAGTCGTCTGTCTGGCCACAAATACGATTCCACTCGGCTTTTCACAATCATCCTGCCGCCGCAACCATGACCGTCCTTCATGTAATTCTCCTTCACTCATCCCGGTTCTTGTAATCCTTTTTCAAGCGTCCTGATCCTCGAAACCACCCCAGCAAGCTCTGACTTTGCAGCCAATTTGATTTGTGTGCCTCTGCGACAACATCTCGACCAGAAGTGTCAGGCCAGACATCCCGCAGCCGCACTTAGAGGTCGGCTAGGAAGTAAATTGGGTGGTGCTCGCAGCACCACAACTGCTGGAATTGAACTTGGGGGTTGTGTTCCGATTGGCACACCAAGAAATTCCTTGAAAGCATACGTCTCCCTCTGCTTATCATCTCCAGAATAGCCCTGAAATATTCAAGTCCGTCTCTCCTCTCTTCTCACTGCTTTAGATCCAGGCTTCTGCATGAAAGACTTCGGCAAAACTGACTTTAAGGTTAGCCCTCCTGTACAGTCGAACCTGCCTTAACCCATAGCCGTCGGTGGACGCTCGAGCCTATGGGGTATGACAGGGTATGGGATAGGTCAAGTATCTAAAAATAGAAAAAATATAGTCTCTCGAGAACAACTCAAGACAGACAAAAAAATTGGCAGTGGTGCGCAATTCATGGACTATGTGGTACACTGCCATGTGGTACACTGCTATGTACAGGTACCCAAAAGTTGTATCATTATTGAAATACCATGCCGAGGCAACATCAAGCCGGAGTGGTTCTAGAGTCACCCACATAACTTTGCCTTGACAGTAGAAATTATAGGAAAGTTTAAAGGAAACTAACAAAATGTGTACTAAAATGTACACAATGCAGTCATTTTGACCTCAGTTTGGTCATCAAATGGTATACAAATCTGGCTCACTCTAGTCAAAATGTATGGGTTTTGAGCGGATGGGGGTATGGGGTATGGCCTATCACGGTTTTATGGGTTATGGGATGCAAATCCCTGCGAACCAAGTTGGTGGACCCATATGGCTATGGTGTATAACAGGTTATGGGTTGTCAGGTGTATGGGTTAAGGCAGTTTCGACTGTATACCTGAAGGCACGTTGCACTGAACTGGACATCACCTATTAAATTTAGCAGACATTCTTGTCGCAAGGTTCCCGGACATGCATCAAACCAGTTACCTCCGAACCTACCGTTGGCTGTAGCGGGCAGGTCAAGTTGTTGTTGAGGTTTGGGTGATACCCGTCTGATGGGGTCCCATAACGTTGTTAATGTCACGACGCTCCTTGGATAATATTAAAAAATTCCACAGTTGTAATCAGATAAGCGCCGGAAACAGGAAAAATGAGTGATTTTCGCACATTAAGT
>JAIUJM010000180.1:4444-22681 GCA_026262225.1 Inosperma sp. D86
CAACAGTTGTTTTTTATTTTAGTAGTAATCCACTGGACTCCAGTGGATTCCACTGGAAATTTATAGGAGAATAGTCCAGTGGACTCCAGTATTCCAGTGAAGTCCACTGGAGTTCAGTCAACAAAATGAAAGAAAATATGATAATTAGTATAAAAAAGGTGTTTTTGAAAATTTGACTCCACTGGACTCCGCTGGACTCCGACTGGAATACGTGGGGGAGAGTAAAGACCTCGGAAAGAGAATCGAGGGGAAGGCAGACATTTGAGTGGAGCAGGAAAAGTGAAGGTTCAAAGAAAATGTGGTTCTACATACTGTTGCAGAGAGCTGCGATCAATTCAGGTTCAAGATCAGAAAATTCATACTCATCCTGGTCCGCCTTGGTCTTTTTGAAATGGCTCACCGATTGAGCAGAGTTCGAGTGAGAGGACTGCATCATAGCATTGGCAGAGATTGTTCCTGAAGGACCAGCTACTCCAGCTTCAGATGCATTAACAGCGACATTGAACAGCTGGACAGAGAGCAGCACAGTTGGTCCACGATTGGATTGTTTTGGGATTGGCAGCATTTGCATTGAGTGGACAGCCATGCGGTAGTGTTGGATCCTTTTGTTCAGATTACCATCAGTATTCTGTACCACTTCCTCACTGTCATCTTCAATAATAATAATACAGTGATGGCGACCAATGACGGAGACTGGAGAAGCACGACAAAGTTTGGCAGGCAGACCTTTTGGTGCATTGCCGTCCTCAGATTCTGACGATATGATAATCATGTCATCATCTGGAATCTGAGCACCAACCTTGTTCGAGGTGGTCCCAACTTTGTTCATAGTGGTCCCAGCTTGATTCAAGGCTTTGTTCGAGGTGGTCCCAGTGTTGTTTGAGGTGTTTCCAGCTTTGTTTGAGGTGTTCCCAGTGGATTGTATTCTGAGTATGACCTTGGGTATTTCCTCAGGGCCTTTGTTCTTGCCTTTTCCAGATGGTTTTGGAAGCTTGACTGATTTCCTAATGACTGGGGCTGCATCGTCAGGATTGCGTCCTACAGGAGACTTGGAAGCGACAGTAATGGGGCACGACTGCATTCCAACACTGCCAGGTGTCGCCAGATCTTCACTTTGCAGGACCGATATCGGTGTTGCTGGTCGGAGCTGGACTTGAGCAGGTTAGAGGCAGGCGGGATGGTTGCCTTGTTTTGAAGCTGCTTGTGAGATAAGGGGGTTGGAGTCAGAGACAGCGACTTCAGATTGCAAATTTCAACACAGCTGTTCATGTAACACTGGGTGTAGTACAGAACGGCCTGCTTCCAAGAATAAAACGATTTGTACAAGTTGTTCGAAACGGTCTCCATGCGAGTTCTTGCTATACCCCTGATTCAGATTCAATAGGAAATGAATTTGTGAATAAGATGTGAATAGTTACCAATTATCGAAGATCCCAACTTCCCAGCCAATGTATGTATCGCAGTTGGGATTGCAATACCTCTGCTTGAGTTGCGAAGGGTGCAGGGCATAAGTTTCTGATATGTTGGGGTTCACAAGTCCATCCAGAAGGTAGAGAGGTTTTGGCTTGTAATGGATTGGGCTGTGAGGGAGCGGTGATTAGGAATCGAGCAAGTATGTATTTTTTTTTTCAACTTATTATTGCCACCACCAAAGGCAGTGATAATTTCTGTTGTGGAAAGGCTGGAGGGAGTTGGAGTTGTGAGGCCATCCATCGTGGATATCCAGAACGGTGGTTCCAGTGTAGGAGAAAGAATACCACTGGGCGGACTTTGTGGAGGTGTAAATTGGGCAAAGTCCATATATTCGTCCTCAGGCAAGCTAGACATAATGGAGGAATATTGGTGAGAAAGGGTGATAAAGAGTGATTGAATGTATTTCACCATTTTAAGCTACATTGGTTTCTGAATTATTGGTGGATTGATATCTGAGATCATCCTGGTTGTAGATATTTGTCCCCGCCAAAGCATTATGGCTTCTATGTGTTCAGTTTTCCAAGATAGTTAGGCACCCCAGATCGTTGATCGAGCCACACTTTGAAATTTGAACAGCACTGTGTTCATACATTGAATTGAACCAGTAGACAAGCTTCCAGATCAAAGATTTAGCATACATTAGGGACTAACACAGTTACATCCAGTCATATCTGTGACTGATCCATGGATGTGTGATCAAATATGGATCGGATCGAATTGGATCACACCAAATCCATGTCATCCATGTAACACATTAAAGTCACATCAAATGTGCCATCAAATATTATATTTATGATATGAGCAGTGAATATCTCAGTCATTTCTCCACCAAATTGTATAAAATTAGGTGCATCTGAAAGCTAAAAATCAGGAGAATCTATTTGTAATAGTTATTTTATTTTGTTTGACATGTTACAACTCCAAAAGCTGAAAACCATAGTAAAAGCCAGTTAATTCTGCATATAATTACACAACCATGAAAATTTCAGCTTAAAGATCTCCTGCTTGCATGTGCTGCTTAATCATTTCAGAAATTATCTCAAGACTTGGAAGAAGAGGGGTCTTGGTCCAAGATCCAACAGCCATTCTTGCTTTAAAAGCCTGAGGTGGCTAATGCTATAATGAGATATGAAACCATTATCAGAAATATAAAATACCTGGTGCAGAAATACAATCTAATGCCATCCATGCAATTGATGAACATGTGACCAAGGCAGCATTCCAGTACTTCATATAGCCACCTGTATCAAGAATCACATCTGGTGATAAAGGAAAGGTTGACAGACATGATTCAATGTGATCAGGAGCATAAGTCTTCTTTCCTTTTGGAGCAGCCCACTTAGATTTTCCCTGTTATAAATAATATTTTAATTAGTTGTAGCTTTATTATATGTGAGAAAAATTAACTTTATTACTGGTACTTATCTGAAATGAGATGTTGATGGAATTTCTGAATCCTTTGGAGCATAGTGATTCTTCCACTGCTTCACAACAATATTGTGAATTGTTGTAATTTGAGACTGTGCCACTCCATATTCCTGGAGCAATTCAAGTTTTTTATCTGGACACATGACTGATTTGCAATTAGAATCTGCATATAATAAAAAAATAAATCATACCAAGGGCAATAATATAAAAATCACAATCCCAGATCATATTCAGATATTTGTCAATCACAATTACTGCAGCACATGCAGCAATCTGAATAACTGGTGGTGTGGCATGATTAGTAGATTCTAAGTGAAGATCTGCAGAAGAAGAATCTGGTTCCTCTGCTTCATATGGATTGTCTTCAATGACTGCACAAAGACTATTACACAAGTCATAGAGCATTGGAAGTGCTTCAACCAAAAGAGGAACCTCAGCTTGAGAAAAAAGAAGTGTGAGGTCTTTAAAAAGCTGAAATTATATTAGCCATCTGTAATAAATAAACAGAAAGCTAAAAAAAATACCATAAGAACTTCATGAATATCTTCAGTTAATTCCCACTGTTCATCAGTAAAACGATAGGCTTTCAATTTATTTTCTGAAACTCCTGTTAAAGCCTGTATAATGTTTTTGAAGTGTAAACGGGCAGATAAACAATCAAAATCTGAGTTCCAGCATGTTGGAACACAGCGATCCAGGGCTCACTTGCTTGAATTTAATTCCAGATCTTTTGAAACTGATTCTGGAACTTTTCATTGAGTGTAGATGAATCATGGACACAACGAGCAAGTCCACCAATCTAAACATATAATTAAATGTCAGATAAATTGTCATATTATTAGAATAAAATTACCACTGGAAAAACCCTGAGTGCAATTTGTTCTTCCCGATTTGTCATAAAAACCCCCATTTGCTCTATCTTTTTAATAGCAAGCTCATGGATAGATTTGACAACTGTGTCATCATGAGCAACTTGACCACTATCATCTGGAGAATCATGATCATCAAAACTTGCTTCCTCAACAGCTGCAGCATCTTCAGCCTCAACAACTTCACCCTCAGCTACTACAACTTCACTAGTCTCATTGCTGCTCTGCTCTGTTACCTGAACAACTTTTTGAGGCTTTGGTTTCTTAAAAAAAAGATATAAAAGCCTTGAAACTATATAAGTACTATTTCTTTAATATTTAACAAAAATCACACCTTTACCACCAAATTGAGAATATGTGCCAAGCAACATAAGCGAGCATCAGCTCTCCAAAAGCTTGGAATATGCTGTGGTAAAATAGCAGCAAGTTTATTGCAATTGCTAGCATTATCCATGCACAGTCCAAGTAGCTTGTATTTCATATAAGTATAAACAGAATTTTTAAATATATTTACACACCAATTTATCCAGACCAAACCTTTTCAAGCATTGTGCTGCAACATCAGCAAGATAAGCTTCATCATGCTTCTGATAAAGACTAATATTCTGTATGTTAGAATTGAATTTATAAAGAATTTCATCACTTACTGAATGAATTCCAAAACTGCTCAGTAAATCTGACCATTTTCATACCAGATAATAACAAGTCCAAGATATGAAAAGATCAGTGGAGCTGTCCATCCATCCAGAACAAGGTGAACAGCTGTGTTGAGTTGCTATATATTATTATAAGTGATATTATTAATAAATTGATAATTTTGAACATATCTTGAAAAATGAGACAACATGATTTGCAGCATGCTCATAGATGTGAATGAGATCTCGATGAATTGTCATAGGATGAGGAATCCTAGTTCCTGGGCATAACATCTGCACCTCTGCCTGATACTCCTCATCCAAAATAAAATTGAAAGGTTGTGCATACTTTGCACACCACAATGCAATCAATGCTCGGTGTGTACTTTCTGAATATGGAATTGCTGGTTTTTCAAGTTGCTTCCAACTCAATCCCTGCTTCAAACACATATCAACATCTTTCTGAAGATTACTTGTACCATCACCTGTCTTCATCCGAGAACGAGTACAAAGACTCATATGATACTGTGGATGAGTTTTACAGATAAAAACATAGTTGATTGACAGTTTTTGACCTGTGGATGGATGGAAAATATGGCGCAGAGTAACATGAAAGTGATCATATACATCTGAACACCAGGTAGTCTGAGCAGCATTTTTAAATAATTTAATGTAATTCATTTATATTATTTTTTTTACTCACCAATAATATCTTCATCCTTCATGTCCCAAATCTGAAGATCTGTTGATTTATTGATCAGAGTTTTAGCTGAAACTACTTTAGCATGCTTCTTGATTGGGGAGGCAATAATTGGTGGAGTCTTTTTCTGTGGAGTGGTAGGCCTGCTCAGAGACAGAGCAGCAGAAGGGGTAGAAAATTCCTCTCCAGAAGAAGAAACTCGATCCTAGATCACTGGAGGAGCATAAGGAGGCAAAGTGGGAGTAGCAGCAGGAGCCATATTAGCAGGAGAGATGATGACATTAGCAGGCTGTGATTCTGCCATATGAGGAATATTTTCCAGAGTTATTTGCTGTCTGTGAGTGATATCAGGCTGCCTTGATGGTATTTTGCCTCTACAAGCACCCTTGGATCCTCTGGGAGGCATGGCTAAAAACAGGATGTAGGAAAAACAGCACCCAAAGCCCTTCTGATTGTGAAATCAATCAGTTTTCACAATAGGAAGTTGGAGCTTAAAATTGACTGTATATGGCATGGATCACCCAGTTTATTTATATTTTATTTATTTAATCCATGGATTACATATATATGGACCTGGTAACTAGTTATCCAGTTTGGATCCAGTTTTTGCTGAACCATGTTAGTCCCTAGCGTACATAACCAGAGAGTTAATTGATTAAACCCTTATCTTTTTCTTGGCCCATGTTCCACTAACCCTCTGCATCTTACAAAGACTTGAAAGCCGGCACTGTTGTTTTTTTTGGTATCAGTGGGCGCTCTTCAAATAATATACGAGGTTTCTAGCTGACTCACCACTTTGACTTAGGTTATGGTAAATCCAGGGTCATTTCAGGGTGCGAGGAAAGAGTTCCTCTTGAAAGAAAAGGCTGCATATAAAGTAGCCGTTACTGGAGGATATGCACGAGATGCCCTGGCCAACATCCAGCGACGCTTTTTTAAGCATTTCCCAGTTGATCTACCTCTTTCTGTCAATCCGACTTCCGAGAAGCTTGCGGTCATTGATGAAGACACACTGGACATTGAATATGAGGACATCAACAAAGCCTTCTATATTTGGCTGTCCCCAGACGAGGAGAAAATGACACCGGCTGAGTTTTCTGAAGCCATGAAAGCCTTTGAGGAGCGTCAGCACCTCATCCAGTTTCAGAAGGATGTGAGTGGTGTTGTACCATATTTGTCATGGTTCATAATGATGATCAGCAAATCAAACATTGATTTGCCTACCAATATATGAAGGACCAAGAACTCGACCCTCATGAAACTGGCGCTCAAAATCCTTATCATATCCTTCTTGGTCAGTTGACTGGAAGAACTTCTGGGAAGCCTCATTAGAAGACGGTGATGAACATATGGCGAAGAACTCACAGCACAGAGATCAAAGTGGAGCTTAAGCATTGGGCATCTGAATTGGGCACCGAGCAGAAGAGGTTGGCTGCATTGCGTGAAACTGTTGTGAAGGAGATGTTTTCAGCATTGGAATCTAGTGAGCAGCAAGAGTGGAAGCAGCAAGCTAAGGAAGAACATGAGAGTGGTAAGCTAGTTTGCCTAGTAAAGATACTTACCTTTTGCACAGGTGCATTCAGGGCTTGACAAAATTCATTCAGCCCATTCTTGATGGGATTTGCACTGCGACGGGCTGGAAGGCGATATTTATTGCAGGGGGGCCTGAGCCAGCGCATGGTGGGCACCTCAATGTTCTTAGGTATATTTTTTTTGTTGGAATTATTTGTTTCTTCTGATATTGTGACCCCAGTGTTCATTCAGGAACAACAATGGGGAATGTGAAGATGATGTTTGGTCGTGCTGAGAGAGCCTCATACAAAAAGCATACATTGGACTCATTTGGCTGTTTTTTGAAAAGGTGCTACAGTAAGTACAAGTAGTTTTATTTATCTTAGTTCGCACTTTGACCTTTTGAGCAGCGGTCAAGGAATGTTGTTCCCATGCTCTTCCTGAAGAGGAAGGCTTTAAGAGCTTGAACAACATCGATTTAGATGGTGGTGTGGAGATTCACAGCATTGCTCTCAGTGGCCTGGATTCTTCAAATTTACAGGTGGTCGGTGCTACAGAGATGTCGACAATGGTTAAGGAAGATATTGCTAG
Source organism: Inosperma sp. D86 (assembly GCA_026262225.1). Lineage (NCBI taxonomy): Eukaryota > Fungi > Basidiomycota > Agaricomycetes > Agaricales > Inocybaceae > Inosperma > Inosperma sp. D86. Next base: position 11,653 of record JAIUJM010000180.1, read on the forward strand.
TCCCAGTTTAGCACCGACTAGTAGGGCTCCCTCTCTCAGCTTCCTATCGCCGAATCCCTCTCGCCATCCCCTGTTGTAGACCCTCCCAACCAGCCGCTTCAGCCTTCACTTAACATTTCTGCACATGGTAGTTCCCTTGCGGCATTTCAATTAGCCAATTCAAGTGGTCACCCACATGACAACTCACCACAGAAAGCCAGATTATCACCTCAAGTTGAGGGACTGACTCCCACATCTGATCATATGCAACAGTGCAGCCAGAATGCAACAGTGCCTTCCCCTTATGTCACACAAGCTGCCTCTACTTGTCATTCCACCTCGAATCCTCAGGGGAAAACCCTATCAAAATGTGTTGATGAGGAATCTGCCGCAGAGAGTGGAAATAACCAACTGAGGAAGCTCCCTTGAATATTGAATGCCAATACTCATGAAGCAGCTACACCTTCCAAGATACCTAAATGGTTTACCAAGGCTGTTGATATGTTTCAGGAGCTAGGTCTGGATGCTTGTTGGGTTGAGCTGGTGGAGCTTTGGTCTTTGTTCAAGCAAAAGGAGTTCTACACTGAGATCAAGAAGCTCTCTGCAAAGAATCGGCCAGTGGCCATCAGTGAGTGGATTGGGTGTGCCAGGTCATCAACCTGGCATCCAGATATGTCAGACTTGCCTGGTTTTGAGCAGCAATTTCAGCTGTAGTGGCAGACAATCCAGCCGTCTTGGTGTGTATCAAACGGAGAGTTGTTGAAGGATGTGGTAGATAGTGATTGGGACAGCTTGTGACACCCTGGTTGCAATGGCATGGTAAGCATTCTTGCTGCATTGTTTTATTGGGGTCTTGCTGTGAAGAACAAAGCTGGAAAGAAGAAGGGGCTGCTGCTGTTAGGGACTGCCAGATTGCATTTCATCACCTACTTTGTTGAACTACTTCTCTGTGCCTTGTTTATGGAACTTACATGCTCGAATATACCGTTGTGCCTCCTCCAAACAGTTATGGTTCCAGAATTTTATGGAATGATAAGTATACCTCCAATAATTTGACTTATCACTAGATTGCCTTTCCCTATCCATCCAACCATGAAAACAGATTCCCTGCAGAAAACATTTAGAAACATTGGTGGATTTTATTAGCATTTTTTCCAAATGAAAAAGGGTATTCAATAGGGCACTACAGCCCAAACAATGTTGGTTGGCTGGTTCGCACTATTTTTAGATCATTATCCAAATGTATCCTTCGCAATCCATCCAATTTCACTCCCCAATGGCCATGCTCACCGCATTAGACACTGAGAAAACATTGTATTTACCATTTTTCAGCCAAAAAAGGTGCCTGATGCCTAACTACAGCCTGAACAACACTTTTGGCAATACTCAGCTGCATGTAGCTATTTTTAAATTGTCATCCAAATGCATCCTTCCCAATCCATCCAATCCCACTCCCCAATAGCCGTGCTCACTCTATCAGATGGTGAGGAAATATATTTGCATTTTATTTACCATTTTCCCTAGCTGAAAACAGTGGCCAATGGAGTGATATAGCCCGAACATCACTTTTGGCAATATTTGGCTGCCATTCCGAGCGTGTTGCTATTTTTAAATCGTCAGATGCATCTTGCCCAATCCATCCAATCCTGCTCCCCAATAGCCATGCTCACTGTATTAAGGGTGTTACGGTTGTACGATTATTTACATCTCCATTGCTTTTTGTTTCTTTATGTTTACAGACCTTTGATTATGTGTATGTGCCCATCAAAGATTACTTCGACATCTTTTGTGGACCTACCCCATTTTATGTTTACTCCTATATTCTCCTTTGTTTTGATACTATCATGTTTCATGAGCATCTTTGTTTCATACTTATTGGTTGGTTTACAGACGATGAATCTTAGTATGGTTATGGTAATGTTCAAGTTTTGGACTATAAATAATTGACTATGTAGTAGTTAGTTTCTTTAGTCAATTATTACTTAGCGTTGCGAGTCTAAATCTTCTTCAACAATAAGTCCTCAGCTAAACTTAACTTGTCTCCCTTGCGATTGCAAACTTATTCAAAGTGCCGTGCCACTTACACTCAACGTTAGAGATATCTGAAGACTATCTCTGAGTGCTCAAGACTGTAACACTAGTTTGTGATGCATAACAGGTTAGAAACCCAATAGTATAACAAAATAATTGACTCCTACTCTCAGTGGAATCTATCATGAATCCACACTCCTCTTTCCACTCTCCTCAACATTACGGGGATTGTAGTGAAGCAGTTACTTAACTGAAAGGCGGCCGGTCCAGCAAGGGTCATGAACTTGTAGGAGCATAGTTGTCGTAGACTGTGGCTCCGGTTCAAAGGACATCCTCCACATCTCCCAAAATATCTGGATTATTCAAGACTTCGAAGAAGAGTGCAAGCCGCAGAGGACAAGGCTCAACTTCTTCTTTTGCTAATCAAGACAATTAGCCAAACCCCTCATACATTGACAAGAGTAGTGTACCACACATCCTTTCACCACAACTTCAACAATCAACAAGCTATGGAAGCTACCAACCAGCTCAACCAGACTATATGAAAACTCCACCGCTGTTACCACCCCAACCAGAACCGCAAATGGCTACACCAGTGGTAGATGCAAATGCTATGGTTAATGCCATCAGTGCCGCTGTAGCAGATTCGCTTAAAGAAGAAATGAAGACCATACCTAAATATATCCCAAATGCTGCCAGGCCATCTTCAAATCTCAGATTACCTGAACAAATGCATTTTCAAGGAAGCGCTACACAGCTAATACTGTTCTTGCAGGAATGTGAAGCTAAACTGTGTCACAACCTAGTATTAAGTAATCTTGAGCACATGGAGTTAGTCTTCGGATAACTCTGACATCGTGTGTAGAAGTTAATTACAAGTCCCCTTTAGGGAGTCGTTCTTTTACCCCGAGGTCGAAACAGAGCTGATGGCATCAAAAGTGAGCAACTTTTCTTCTATATTTGGGCATGTGGCTGTGCCATAATTCTCACCACTCATTCCACCTCTACGATTTCTCAGCTGTTTCTATTAGTCCAAAATCCATTTATCTAATACCATAGGATTGCTACGTCATTATGTAGCTTATTAGTATACAACCTGAACCTACTACTGTTATGAGGAACAGACCAGTATGCATTATTTTAGTCCATGCTTTAAGCTTCCATAGTTCATCCAATGAAAATGTGTATCAAATGGTAAATGTAAATACAGTGCTATGCCAGACAGTAAAACCAAGCCATATCGATTTTGCTATTCAGCTGATTTGGAAAACGGGTGCAGCACAACACTAGCCCACAGCAGGCCCACAGCCATCAAAGCATGCTTGTTTTAGCAGTTGCACTGTTGCTGGGGTGTTGATAGGCAGAAACGGCCACCAGAAAATGAGCCTGAAATTCTCTAATTTTTGTGGAGAGGAGTTGCAGGGTGTGGTGGTGGTCAGAGGTTGGGGTGATTGATGATAATGTTGATAAGTGGCCAATGTAATGAAAGAAAAGACAAAAAAAACGAACCGCTTTTGAAGACAGGCATGACAGTTCAGAGTTCGCCCTCTGCCCTCGTCACTATTTCCCTCCTCTTGTGCTCCTTGTGCTTCATCACGTCTCTATTGTCGCAATTGGTGTCCTGTGGGCTGGTTGATTGGCGGCCACCAGGGTAGCAGCTAAAGAAAGCCACAACTGCCGAAAACCAGTAAACATGTGATTTCAGCAATTGTGGGGAGAGAAGGTGATAGCAGCTACCAGAAACAAGCGTGCATGCTCAATTCCGGCAGTTGTGGTTGTAAATGCTACCAGAAAACCCCGAAGCGACTGTAAACACTCGATTCTGGTGCTTCCTGGGGGCAGGGTGGGTTTTTTCACATTGGCGAGGCCTTTTTTGATTGGTGCACAAGATCCGGCCTAACAGTCGCCAAAGGCCATTTGAAGGCCTTTGGGGTACATTAGGCTGGATCTTCGTTCCCTTTCCATTGCATCGGAGATCAAGCTTTTGGACTATAGAGGGTTGTTGATCAATGATAGGTGGAGGACGTGGTGAACGAGACTCCAGAGAGTCTGAGATTGAGTGTGAATGCTTGATTTTGGAGATGTGGTGGAGTTGGCAGTGTGGCAACAAGAGCTGATTTCTGTTAGAAAGTAGCTGATTTAATGAAATGCTTTTAAAACGAAACAAAAACAAACCATTTTGGAGGATGGACACAACGGCCCACTCTCCTGCCCTTCATCGTCCCTCGCATGCCCCTTGTCTACGTTGTCGCAGTTGTTTGATGTGGTGGTAGCTTGATCATGACACTAATATTAGAAAAATTAATAATATTCCAACGTATATCACGTGGGAAATGGGAGCTGCTATTTAGTATTCTATCATCCTTACTAGTACTTCTAACTAGATCATCACTAGCTTATCTCGACCATGACACTGGCAATGTTGACATCAACACTGACCACGGCCACCAACAGCCCCAAGAGCCCACCGCCCTGACGAACACCATGTGCTGGTGATAACAACCAAGGAGCAGTGGGGGTGGGCCGTCGTGCTCATCCCCAACATTGTATGTATTTTTTCAAAAATGTAGTTGTTGATATTGTTAACTAATTTTTTGTTTTACAGTGTCCATTCTTCCATAAGGTCAGCAGTGGACACCGAATCACCCAACGTCTCACTGCTAAACATGAAAACCACCCACCTTGGGTGGTTCTGGCAATCGTTGCCCTCCGTCACCGCCAACCTCCACTACCAAACAACGATGGTAACGGCGATAGTGGTGAGGATGGAACTGAGAAATAGTGGAGGTGGCTGTTGGGCCCCCAAAAAATTGTACATCTCTTTTTTTTAAAAAATTGTAATCTCGTTTACTAATGACACTTTTATTTTTCCCCTCCCCTGTTGCGACCAGACAAGCCAAAGAATGATGCAGAAAGGCCTACCGACACAGGTGAGAGCAGGCCCACAGAGCCCTCGACACTAAAATCATCCGCATTGGGTGTTTTTTAGTGTTCATTGAGTATCACTCGCCACTGAATGTCAAAACCACCTAACATTGCATGGTCTTGGTGTTTGTTGGGCACCACTTGTTGCCAAACGCTAACATTGCTTGGTTTTGGTGTTTGTTGGGCATCACTCGCTGCCAAATATCAGAACCACCTCACGTTGGGTGGTTTTGGTGTCGTTGACCTATGAATCGTTCCTGAATGCTAAAATTGCCCACATGGGTGGTTTTGGTATTCGTTGGCCCACCCTTACCACTAACACAGGTTTCCCCTCAATGGAGAGAGGAAACCCCTCTGTTGCATCAGTTTTTCGACACCAACTCGGACGACTGCCATAGACAACACAATGGAACCGTCCTCGCTAACCTTACCACCAGCCACCAGCACAGACAATGGAACGGGGAAGGTTTCCTCTCCCTGTCACATCGACATTCAATGTGGTGATGACAATGAGCATAGGAGGTGGAGGAATGGAATGGTGGAGATGAGGGTGGAAAGTGGGCTTTCATGCCCATCCCCAGAAATGTATGTTGTTTTTTTAGTTAAAAACCATCCTACACCTAATAACTACCATCCCTGCCAGTTGCTGTACCTCACACCAATGTGTCCTGTTGGAGTGGAGGTGTTGACATAACGGGAGGGGCTTGGCCCTCTCTGTCATGTCCACATGGACTTTCTTGCAAAGTAATACAGGGCCATGTGTTTCTGTTGCATCGGCATAGGATTTTCTTGACAGAGGGCGAGTAAATGGGTGTAAGTCTTGATCTAAATCTGTAGTCTACATGCACTTACTGTTGTTGTCGGCCTTGCCACGCCATGCAGTGATGTGGCAGAGAGGTTTTCCTGTTGGTCACAGTCTGCCTGCTATGCAATTACATGACAGAACAGTATAGTAAGTTGAGACTTTTAAGATGTTAGTTCGTTATGCTGATGAACAGAACTGGCAACTGGGGAACGGACTGATGTCCTGTATACTGAATTAATGAACAATGCCCAAAATCTGATGGAGGTAAAGTACATGCCTCAGCCTGACATATGGAAGGATCCACATAATATAAGCCGAGACAATCTGGTAGCTGTATTAACATATATCCATGATTGGCAGGAGAGGTTTGGTGGCGAAGATGCAATGCATTTCACTCACTACTGTACAAGGAAACAGGGCCTGAAGGAAGTGTGTTATCTATCTGCAATGCCAGAATGCAATAAGGATTGTGGAACCAAGCAGACCCCTGGTTGCAAGAAAAAGAAGGCAAGACAAAATAAAAAAGCAGCGGACACTGAAGGGACACAGCCACAGACATCCCAGGAAGCTGACAAAGGGTCGGCCAATAACATCGCAGGAGAACTGACACCATTGCGAGAAATTGCAACTGCTGAGACCCACCTGAACGGGTCGCCAAATGATCGCCGACCTAAGTTGGACTTCCCTGAAAGCCACAGCAATGATGAGACACCAACACGCAACACTGGTGATTCAGGTCCTGATGATGGCCTCATTATCATTGACCATCAGCAGATGACATTATTGGCACAGCATAGCATCTGAGGCATTATTGCAAATAATGGACCCAATGATGGAAGTCCACCGTACAGTGTGCCTCTCTCATGCAGGTATCTATTAAGGAAAGTGGAACAGACTCCGAGTATGACAAATGAAGACACTCGCAATGATGAAGATAATAGCAACATAGATCCTGCTTTATTAGGGATCTTATATCTGCCATAGGGAACTCAAGCTGCATCAAACACAAATCCTGCCAAAGAAAGTGGAGTCATATGGCGCCATTCCAAGTGTATTAGTCACTGTCAGCCAACTATGAGAGGATCAAAACACACTGCTGAAGGGCCAAATAAGGCAACAGAGGTAAGTGACATTCATAGAAGTCAGTGCAGATGACTGATTCATAATTCTATCAGCTGAATGGAAAAGTATCAAAGAAACACACTGCCGAGGGATCAGACGACACAAATAGAAAGAAAAAACATCAGGAATTTGGCATTTTCCTTAAACAACTTAAATGACCTTAAATGCCTTATTTAAGGCAAGTCATTTACTGAAAATTGCCTTAAATAAGGCATTTAAGGTCATTTAAGTTGTTTAAGGAAAACACCAAATTCCTTATGAACATGCCAAAACATCAGATGACTTAGCTGCCGAGGAGGCTGCTAAATTCACTGTGGTTGGCCATCGCACCAGGCCATCAGGAGTGCCAAACTGACAGCATATTTGGTCATAATTTGGGGGAAGTTAGTTTCACCAATATATAAGCAAAAGTTCAATAGTCCAGGAGATGCAAACCTTGATTTGTTTGTAGTTTCAGAGAAGTTAGTTTCACCAATATATATGTGTATAAAAATTTATGGCCAATTGTATTGAAACATTATTATGAATACAGAGATGTTGGCCAACACCACAGAGTAAATAGATATATACAAATATATTTTATAAAATGTTTGGCAGCTGAGATCAGGCGAACTTGGAGAAGACAAAAAACATCCTCAGCTACTGAATGGGGACATGTATACTACCAACTGTTCATTGTTTCTTCATCTCTTTGCTGCATGTTCATCTTCTGGAGGGGCAGGGCGTTTTTCACCTCGGTGGGTAGACGGAAGAGGTAAGGATGGCACTGGCATTTGGCTTCTTGACCGAGACCACATGATCATGAGGGACTGAGGGGGCTGTGGGGACCAACTCTGTGAATGTGGTCATGCTTGTGTTATTGGAATGACCAAGTTAGTGACCATACCACCAGGACCATCTTGTGAATTTTGCAGTGTTGCCGAGATGAGATTTAGAGCAGGAGGATTTGGTGCCAGCATGGAGGATGTTGGTGTTAACAAACTCACCTGGGAAGATGGCTGGTTCGGCAGTGACATCAGCAGCAAATATGGTGTGCATGGTCGGAAGTTCCTGCTGCAAAGGCTCAGCAGAAGGAGAGTCAGCACTGAAGGCGACATTGGGCTGATCCACATTCATGGGTTCAGAGGGGAAGAGATCGGAACCAGCTGTGGATGAGAGAGGTGTTTCAGACGGTGGTTGAATATGCGCTGAATGTTCAGCAGGTTATACCACTGGATGATCGGCGGAGGGCGATGAGGGGCAAATCTTTCAGCGATTGTCACCCTGGGGGGATTGCCAAGTGAGATTGAATACCTGTCCTCGAACACTGTCCGGTATGACAACTTCAGTCGGCATTGGCAACAACTGGTTCACATATTCTTGTTTGATTTGAACTGCCATGTGCTGCTCAAATTCGTCCTCGCTGTGGTCATTATCATGATCAGCAATGGTCACCAGAGCCTTGGTGACCAATTCCTCCTGGATCTCCTCCCTGATAGCCTTCAGCGTCAACCTTTGCAGGTCTGCAGATGCTGCCTGGCAAATATGTTCCTCTTTGGTATAGAACTCATCATCGAGTTCATCTTCTTCCTCATCTTCCGGCGTGATCTGGAACTCTTCAAGGTGGGTTCTCATTCAATGTAAAAGGTCCAGTCGCCTTTTCTGAATCTTGGCCTGTGCCTCTTCTTCCTTCTTGATCAGGTCATTCTATGCACCGATCATATTGTCACCACCAAGGTCAGGGTTGACCTGTGGCAAGCCTCGAGTCACCATCTTGATCAGCATCTTATGGAGCAGATTTTGATGCTGAAGAACTGCTCCCATTTCATCCATACGTTCTTCAGCCAGTGTCAGAACACTGAGAGCTGTCACATTCACAGCATCGGCATGTTGCTGAAGATGTGCCAAGTGCCAAGCCATCGTGCTGCCGAGCAGAGTCATTAGACTCCTAAAGTGGTCGGTCTTGTCTTCGACTTTGGCGAAGCAATTCAAGTAGTCTAGAAAGTGGTTAACTTTAGATTAAGGTTCAATCAGCACATACCAGTTACAAGACTAGCAATGATCTGGTCAACCTCTTTTTTGTGGTCCTCCTCTGCCTTCGTGTTGGTCACCTTTCGGCACTTGGGCTTTGGCCATTGCACATCCTCATTATTGGTGGTGTTGGCAGGCTTTCTTTTCGCTTCAGCAGCTGCATGGTGAGGTGGGCGAGAGGGCGTGCATTTGGTCGATTTGGCTGGGATATACTCATCATCACTGTCACTGATGATCTCCCTGCTCTTGACCGCTTGGGGGGCGGATCGCTTTTTGGCCAGCAACTGCATGCATCGTACCTTAGACAGTTTGCATGACACGCATACAGCACCAGCGATGTCCATTTTGCATGCCCGCTGCATTCTCTTGCATTGATTGCAAGGTTCCTTGAAAAATTTGCCTGTGCCCTGAGTCTCTCACTGATCCTTCAGCGCCGATTTCATCTTTGGCGAAAGAGGAACAGCCAACCTACCTTTTCCTGTGTTCTCACTCAAGTCCTGTTCCTCATATTTGCCATCATTGTCAGTCTGAGCTTTTCCTTTCCCCTTTTTTTGGCGCCTGTGAGCCTCGGCTGAGGGCGGTTCATCTGCATCAATGTATTCGTTGTCGCTGTCTTGGGCTTTTCCCTTCCCCTTGCTGTTATCCAATTGACCTCTCGGCAGGCGTAGGCGCTTAGCACCCCCATTGGTAATACCGCCCATTGATTCATCTCCATCACGCATATTTTCTAATTGCCAAAAGAAGGGGACAACTTCCTTGTTCAACTGGGCTTGAAGTTGATGAGCCGACATCATATTTCTTAGATGGAAAGTCTCTTGCAGAATCAGACCTCAGTCTACTGTGGGCTTATACACTAAAAGTTGAGGATCACCTTTCAGATTGTACTTTCAACCAATTTGCCAAGACTTTTCCAAACTCCAGTCATGAAACTCTAAAAATGTCCAAGAAGTATGTCCGGTCCCTTTCTGGATTCCAGGCTATACAATACAGCTGTTGCATAAATAGTTGTGTCTGTTTTGTTGGACCATATGAGGACCTTGCTGAGTGCCCCAATTGCAATGAAGCATGATACAGGGCCAATGGAAAGCCGCACAAATACTTTGACTATCTCCCAGTCATACCTTGACTGAAAGCTATGTATGTCAGCTAATGTTAAACATGCGAAGAAGATGCGCTATCAGTTGGATTACATGCACAAGCCTGGAGTCATCAACGATGTTTTCAATGGCTCCCATTAATAGTGAAGCTAGCTGGAGTGTGAGGGGTGACTTCTATGACTTCTTCGTTGTGCTTGTTAACAGTCGCCTTGGACTTGACCTTTTTAGAGGGACACTTAGTGATCTAGAGTGGAAGTAGATTAAGTGGAGACAGACCTTCTTGGGCTCTTTTGCTTCAGACTCTTTCTTTGCATCCTTAATCTGCTGCTGGGCATCCATAACAGCCCTAGTAAAGTGGTGAAAAACATTAATAGTAGCAGTGTTGCTAAGAGTGATGTAGAGGTTAGGGTTATCAACCCAAGAACAAAGAACTTCATTTTTGTAAGCAAAAACAAGGTCAAGTGCCTCTTTGTTTTCAAGAAAGCGGGTATGCTCAGGGCTCACATAGTGCTTGAAAGTTAGGTTAGGTTAGGTTAATGGACCCTCTAAGCTCTAACCACTAACCGGTTAGCATTTTTTATAAATCTGAAAATAACCTAACCTAACTGGAACTAACTGGTTAGTTCCAGTTATTTGCAGTCTAACCAGTTAGAACTGGTTTACAATCAGTTAATAACTGGTCAGAACCAGTTATAATCAGTTAATATTTGGTATTGCTCTTTAAAACCACATTGATACAAGTAAATACTAATTATTCTAAAGCATTTTACTTGTATATTATATTGAAATAACTATTATTTGAGCACACATGCATTTGTTCAGAATCTATACATATTTCTATTATACTTTTCTTGTATATAAATTCAGAAATAGTGAAATTACGAGTCCTCCTTAAAGAGGAATCGTTCTTTTCCAAACGAAATCAGTGCTTTCCCACGGTAACTGTGTCAAATCAAAAGCGAGGGAATCTTTTCTTAAAAAGTAAATGTGACTGATTGTCACTTGGTCACATTATAATTATTTGTCATCTGTCACTTGTCATCTTGTAACCAATTGTCGC
>JAIUJM010000181.1:0-22677 GCA_026262225.1 Inosperma sp. D86
GTAGACAACCATGTGATTATAATGGTAGTCTTCTACCATGCTTCTGGACAAATTCCTGGTAGTGGACAACTGTGCAATTAAAATGGTAGTCTTCTACCATGCCTCTGAACAAATTTCTGGTAGTCGATAACTATACAGTGGCTCAAAAAACTGTCCCAGTGTTTGGACATTTTTCAATGATCATTAAATAACATAATCAATATATGACTGTACCTTTTGAATTTTTTATATATTATACTCTATCATAAGAGCTTCAAGATGATTTAAATTTTATATAGTTCTGATAAAAACTGATAGAGTTATGAATTAAACAAAATAGTGGTATACTGGGACAGTTTTTTGACCCTCTATCAAATTGTGGACTAATACTTGGTATGACCTCCCTTTGCCTTGATAACTGCTTGAACCCTTCTTTCCATACTTCCTATGAGATTTTGGCATACATCTGGTGAAATTTTATTCCACTCCTTGTCCACCCTCTCCCACAACTCATGCACTCCCTGTGGCGGTTTGGGATATTCTTGCAATCTTCTTTTGATATGCACCCACAAGTGTTCAATGGGATTTAAGTCAGGAGATTGTGGTGGCCAGACTAGAACTTGGATATCATTGTCTTCAAACCATGCAGTGGCCCTTTTTGAGGTGTGTTTTGGGTCATTATCTTGCTGAAAGATCCTCTCCTCCTCCTCCATCTCCAACTTTTCAAAGCTTTCCACCACTCCATCCTCCAAAATATCACAGTACTGCTTTGCATCCATGATCCCCTGAACTTCTACAAGCTTTCCAACTCCATTCCAACCCATACACCCCCATACCATAAGATTATTCCCTCCTCCATGTTTGACAGTAGGTGTAGTGGTCCGATCAGAGAGTGGTTCTCCTTTCTTTTTCCAAGTATACACCTTTCCATCTGACCCAATCCTATTGATCTTTGTTTCATCTGACCACAAAACCCTTTTCCAATCCTCTACTGTCCAGTTTTGATGGTATTGAGCAAATTTAAGACGTTGTTGCCGATGAACCTTTTTGAGTAGTGGACGTTTTTGCTTGGTTATAGACCGAAAATCATTCTCCTTGAGCACATTTCTCACTGTCTGGGGTGTGACAGGAGAGGTGATGACATTGTTGATAAAATTGGTAGCTTGAACAGCATTATCAAGCTGTCCAGTAGTGATTTGGCGGATGATAGACTGTTTATCACGTGGAGAGAGCTTGGAAGGACGGCCACCTCTGTTGTTTTCTATCTCCAAATCCACCTCCTGCCTGATTCTCCCAATAGTAGACCTCCCTATACCAGTTTTGGTCTGTATTTGACGGACAGAATATCCTTCTGAAAGCAGAGAAATAATAGTAGAACGTTTAGCAGCAGATGTAGACTTCATGGTGTGATGAAAGAGAAGATCAACAGTTGATGTTGATTTCAACATACCAAATAGAGTCAAACAATGTCACATGATATTGTTAATTACTTCCACACTCAATTCAACAGCAATTCAACTTGCTACACAATGTAAACTGATAAAATAAAAGTGGGTCAAAAAACTGTCCCAGTATTCAATCATTTTGTTTAGTCAATAACTCTATCAGTTTTTATCAGAATGATATAAAGCTTAGGTCATTTAAAAGCTCTTATGATATAGTATAACAGATAGAAATTGCAAAATATAGGCAGCTATATTTGTTGTGTTATTTAATAATCATTGAAAAATGTGCAAACACTGGGACAGTTTTTTGAGCCACTGTATGCCCCTTAAAATCTGTCCATGAATCTTGTGTGAGTGAGCACAGACATGTTTCCTGACCTTGTGCAGCTGTTTCGACCTAACACCATGGTCTGATGGTCTATCATTGAGTTGGCAGCCAGGCACTGTAAATTGGGCTGGTTTGACAGTAAATTGTCCAGAATTAAGTACTTAGTCTGCCAAAAGGGGCACTTAATGTCCACTTAATATACAAGATAAATACAGATTAATCCCTAGTATATGCCATCCCCTGGTTTATTTTGCAGATAACTACACAGACAACAGTAGACTACCCAGGAGACTATGCTGCAATAAAAATTTGGGTGAAAACCTCACCCTTTGGCACAAGGGAGAGGGTAGAAGGAGTGAGTGGCCACAAATCTATGGCTCAAGTAGGTCTCCTTTCTTCAACAATTGAAATTTATGACATTTACACTATCCTAGACATATTATATACAGTATCTACACGTTTTTTAATGTGGGAGAGGTCCCGATGTGGAGGCAGCACACCTCGAGGTGAGAAGACGGGAGGAGCACACACATAATGCAATCAGTTATGTGGTCTGCTGAATGATCAAATCACGCCACTGTAAATTGAGCACAGATCCTGTTGAAGCTATGGAATATGACCCACAGAAGTCAGTCATGACAGTGTCAAGCCAACACAGTCATATATCACTTTATGAGATTGGGAGAAATGGTATGTGGCTATTCATTAGTTTAATTTAAAATCTCCCTATTTGTTTAGGAACAATGGTTTTAGTATGGACTGCAATGGCTGATCCTGAAAAAGCGGTTTGCATTGTGAAAGCCATCCGGTTCTTTGAAAAGGTTCTTTTCTTTGTAGGTGAATATGTTATCCTTTAGATTGAACTGAAGTGTGCTCCAGGATTTGCCATGACACACAGTTGAGAAGGGAGGACTGGTGCAAGGTTCTGAAGTCCTCAATGTAGGGAGTTGATCATCTGTTTATAAAACCTATCTCATCAATCTATTCATAGCGATCATGCATCCATTTGTTCTGAAAGTCGACTCCTTCTTGTTGACAACTTGTCGAAGAATATCAACCTGTATGATCTTCCAAGGTCTGCACCTTTGTGCACCTTTTCTATTCTGACAAAGAAACGATACACCAAGGACTGTGTTCTTGCTGAAGGAAATTCAATAATTGTTGATGGAAGTGACTATGGAAAGGTCTACATCTTTTCGATTGAAAATTCTGAACCAGTCCAGCTTTTGAAACAATCCACAGTGAACACTTCTATTCAAGCCCTTGATGTGAGTGTGATTCGCCTTCAGATCTATGATGAATGTGAATTTATCAAAGTCCAGACCACAATCACTGGTGACTTCCATTTCATTGCCAGTGCAATCTCAGACAAGTACATCAGCAAGTCCTGATTTTCTTGTACAGCAAGCACTCCAAGCCCAAAGAAGCCCATAGTGTGTCTGTATAAAGTTATAGCCTTTCTTAGTGCCATAGTCCTTTGTATCTTTATATGTATACAACATAGAGCTATATAGCACCTCTTGATAACTGCATAGCACTTTGCAGTCTTCTACTGATAATTTGCATTGCTAACAAGCAGCAGTATATTGTCTTGTAGTATTGTAGTACCATATATTTGTAGCTTCAACCACTGCATCATCAAATCCTGGAGTAATATTTGGAGACAGAAACAATTTGACAAAGTTCGAATGTCCTCTCCTAAAGAGTCATGTGACTGCCTTGATTAAAATATCAGCTCACACTGATGCTCTCGTCCTTCTCATCTTAATGCTACCCTTCACACTCTACTCAAACAACATGCAGGAGTCCTGCTTCCTATAACCAATGTTACCACATTTTGGCCAACTTGGTTTCCATCACTAAGCCTGGCAAATCTGCAAAGGCGCTTACACAAGTTGCTCTCAAATGTTTCCATCGAAAACTCCTTTTTCACACCACATCTGGCTGCAACATTCAGGAATTGGGATTCGGATGAGATGAGTCATAACATTAATGCAACAAGCAATGCTGCAATGGTGAGAGGCCTGCTAGCTGCTTCTATGTTTGATAAGGCTCATCATTCTGCTCCTCTCCTCTTTGAAAGCTCTTTCCTAGACATCCATTTTCAATGAATGGCCTTCCATTTGTAACAACCACTCTTCTGAATGTCTCCTTCATGTTTTGACTCCCATCCCTACCACCTCTAGAATCATATTTGGATGTACTACCCTGTAGCCATAGCATAAATGTAGATATTGTTGTAATTTATGAGGGTCACTATCTGGAGTAGTGAGATGGGAGATAATACTGCGCACTTTGAAAGTAGGAATTTCTTCAAGATCTTTCAGTTCTATGGAGGAGTTAGTATCCGTGAAACAACAGTTCAAATTATAAGTACCATTATACAATGTCTTCACTTTCTCTCCCAGTGAATTTTCCCCAGCAATAAACATGGCAAAAAGGCTATTGCTGCACATGGCAGAACAAGTTCCATAAGGGTTGGTATTGTTGAAGGCACATTTAACAGACAGTAGAATTTGTATATATATATATATATATGAGAGAAAATTCATAACATATACATATGAGAAGTACGTGAAAGAGTCATGTAGGTGCTAAAAACTATTATTTGTAAAAGTAAGAACAACATTACAGGGATGATGAAAACATTAGATGCACTTTCTCAAATGCTAGTTCTCCTACTCGTATGTGGCCCATTTAGTATTTTGATGAAAGATCTGTAGTTAAGATGTAGTTATGTGAAATATAACAATATAAGAGGCCTACTTACCTTGTTCTTATTGACCAAGGGTGTTGAATATGTTCATTTTTGTTTTTTTGGAATGTTTTCAGGATTAAAGATGGCCTTACGTGTCATATTAGTATTTATTGATGGAAAGAAACAAAAAATGTACCTTCTGAAGCCTTTTGATGCGATTATCCTCCCAAATGTATCAGATACTCAACAGTTTCGGTAAAACTACATTATTCAAGGATATGACAAAAGCGAATGACGGAAATGGTATATTCGTTGGCGTCGGCACAACAACATTATTTGAGATCATAACCAGCGAGAATAACAGAAATGGAATATTTGCAATACTGGGCATTACAATAAAGATGAAATTAAGAGAATGCTGGCCAATGACTTAACAAAATGGTAAGTTTGATTTGTGGTCAGAGGTACTTAGCTGGATTCTCACATCAATAAAAGCATGTCATCATTTATTTCTAAGGTATATGTACAACTTACTATATGGGACACTGATACTATACTGTGTTTAACTTAAGATAATGGGAGTTGAGCAAATTTGTATATACATATATATGAGAGTCAAAATTTATGACTTATATGCATACAAGATGTACATGGAAGTGTTGCGTGGTAGATGAGTATGGTCATTCAACGGATGTAGATTCACTAGGGAAAGGAAGACAAGGTGCGATAACTCGGAATGTTTCGAGGACGACGAAAACTATTATTCACAAAAATGAGAACAATACGAAGACGATGAAAAGTTAGACACACCTTATAGTTCAATTATCCTACTCATATGCGACATGTTGGGTATCTTGGTGAAAGATCTAACGTTAAGTCATATAGTGACACGAAAACAAACGATATAAAATAATCACTTACCTTGATTTTTTTCGGTAAGGAAGTTGGACATCCTCGTCGCGTTTCTTTGATTATGGTTTCGGGTTTGAATTTAGTCTTACGTTTCATATTAGTATGCGTCGATAGAAAGAATTAAAGACTGTATTTTCTGAATGCTTATGATACAATTATCTTTCTGAACGAAATTGATACTTGATGGTTGCGGTATAACAACGTTGTTTGAGGTCATGACGAGTGTGAACGAGGGAAAAGGTATATTCGACAGTTTCGGTATGACAACGTTGGTTGAGGCCATGACAAGTTTGATTGATGGAAACGGTACATGTGCGATACCCGGCATGATAACGAGGATGCAATCACGAAAATGGTGGACAACAATCCAAAAAAAATAAGGGTTTGTCGACTTGTTGTCAGAGGTAGCTGGATTCTGGCACCAATTAAGGCATGTTTCATTTATTTCTAAAGTTGATGGTCAGCTACAACGTCAGCTAACTGTGTCAAAGATAGAAGTCCACGCGTAAACTTCAAACAGAATAGGAGCAGGAAACATGTATATAAGCGTTAAACAGTGATTCACCTTCTTTGTAATCTGTGGAACTGATAACAGGGTTTATTAAGAAAGATTCTATAGCGACACATCTGTGTTGAGGAAAAAGGTTGTCGTTTGTCTGCCTATTATTATACGAAGTCATGGGTTTAGAAATGAAAGCGGTCTTCGGGCTTGATACTAAGAAACACATGAGCGTCTAATAATAAATGAGGTATGCATTTTTTTTTTCCTTAGTCTGTTTGAACCGAGACGGTATCGCAATCTTGAAGTCGTGGACTTTGATATTATGGCTGGCATTGTTTAAAAAGTATTAAAGTTTTTAGCGTTAATGAAATTGAGGTTGAAAATTTATAGAACACAGAGCATGACACCTTTATCGTGTTTGTAATAAATTTGAGAGGGATAGACCTCAACATCAACAAAGTATATAGTAACGTCAGAATAAACATGCAAGAATTGTTACACAGATGTACGAATTATATGGCAGATTTGATATTTTCAATCACAATATTTGCATGGATTAAATTCAAGTATTTTTTTTTCTCTGTGGGTATTCTGTAAGCATTTGATCATACTGCAGCATTTTAAGTGGTAGCTTTACTGTGATGTTGTGTTCTATCGCAAAATATTTATTTATACATTGTAATTTATTTTTTTAAAAAAAAGGGGAAGGGGGGGGGAGGCTTGAAAATTTATATACAAGTTATTTTACATTGACATACAACTATTTTGCTTTACGAGCTTCTTCATGGAGAGTATTCATTAGTGATGCATTGAGAGATTTATCCTCCTTTAATTCATCGCATAAGCACAAATGTAAGGCATCAAGTTGAAGAGTTTCTTGGGTGAGGACATCTTGTTTTCCAGCTTCTCTGCTAACAACTGCCAAAAGCATAAAGACTTTACCGTCAATACGCTTATGGTAAATTCTTCTGATGTATTTTCCGCAATGGTCACCTCTTATGACTATAAGCAACCCATTATCACAGGTCGGATTCGGATATTTTGGAGTTACCCAATGTGGTTTTACGATGAAGGTGGCTCTGTAGGATTTGATTTGAATGCAGAGTCGTTCGTTGTCATATACAATCTGAGCGACTGTATTTCTGTTGACTAATGTTCCACCATTAACAACAACCTTTAGTTGCGCATGGATAAGTCGTTGGTCCAAAAGATGTCGGTCGACAGGAGGATTGGAAGGCTGGCTAGGTCCTGCAAGGTCGTCATCCATATCTGAAACGTCCAGAATGACTGCCAAAGGAGATAGCGAAGACGGATCCCAGGCAGGAGAAGAGGAAGGCGAGAAGTCAGGGATTGGCATGATATTTCCTGTATCACTTAATAATGCAGGTGAGTCGATGCAGCGAACAGCAGATAAAACTTCAAGATGGTTGTGGTTACAGGGCGTGAAAAGGATGCTCACGGGCTTTTTGAAATCATACAATTTGCGACGTAGACTGTTATGAGCCGTCAAAAATAAATCTTTAAAAAGTGGTCGTTATTTACAAACCTTGCTTCAACAACATCATTATAATCCAAGTTGATGACCTTGAAAGGCGAAGATGGATCATAAGAGTTCAGTTGCACCTGAAGGATAATCCCACTTGGGGACACTTGTCCACAAGAAATGTTAGTGACAATTCCATGGCTGGTCTTTAACGGGTGACCTGCTTTGGCGATAATGACTTCTGTATTTAGCCAAGGTATTGCATCTGAAGGAAGTTTTGATGATTGACTATGTTGTTGGTCAAAGAGGAACAGTTTTTGGGTGAGCTTCAACATATTTACGCGAACATCAAAAGTCTGAAAGTGCCTTATGGTCAGTACGAACTATGAGACATCAAGGGATACGCACGGTAATGTCAGATAGCGAGGGTTCATGAGCATCCACATCTTTTACAATAGTCACTATATCATGCCAAACCCTGGATACCCAATCCCTTTGACCTTGATGATCTCCACCAGTAGGCTTGACGTAATCTCCTATCGAGAAAACTTTATGAATATTTAACCAGGGAATGTTCATGGTACCATCTCCAATTTCCACCCAGGTTGATTCAAGTGCTGTGATGACGCCTCGTTTGTAGGTTTAACTTGATCTTGGTTGATAATAGATATTACCATGGAAGAAATTTTGGAGGATGATAGTGCATCGTTATTCATTGGAGTATTGTCCAGCTGTAAGGTCGCAGTCTGAGATGTATGTCACCTTTCCAACGAGTTGACGAAATTGAGCCATTCATTATCATTTGAATTTTTGTGCTGGTCTGCGATGTGTGACCAAGATATATATTGAAAGGTTTGACTCTCAATGAAATCATCTAGTTTTTGAGTATGTGATGTAAGGACACAAAATAAAAATTTGACGAACTATGTGTCGATTCTTCATTTTCGTCTTCGTCATTATTCTCTTCCTCCTCGTTGTTTGCTACTGTAGCTTCAATATCAACGAATTGAGCGACAGGATCAATGTGTGGTTGTTTGTTGCTCGTGGACATATCTAAGTTTCGGTAAATTAAAAAATTATGAGGATAAAACATGCTTTACCAGAGTTATCAACTGTTCTATGGTGAAAACAATGGCGTGCGAAAGGACAAGTGAGGTCTGTTGCGAAAGATAGAGAATGATTCAATCTAAGAGCAGAGAAGTCAATGAGAAGTTTACAGACATAATACTACTGTTTTACAGAAAATCTGTGTATGTAACATGTTCGTACAAATTCAATTAAGGTCAAGACTGATGTTCAGAAACCGAGAGTTCTTGAGGTGGCCCTTGTTTTTACATTATCACTTATTATATATATATAGTACATATGCTCCTTTTTTTAGTGAAATAAAGTACATATGAATACAGAATGTTATTACAACTAATAGAACTAATCGATGGTGATAGTATGAAGTTGAAATGGAAACATGTGAAAATTGAAGGGCAAAATCTGATGAAGACATGTCCAAAAATCGTCAGAACGGCTTGCATGCCGATGTCTTGTGACATCTGAACACATGGTATAAATCATGTGAACAAAATCAACAAGATACCCGGCTAGTTCCAGAAAAAACTAATCGTAAACATCAACAAATGTTTGCCATAATTCGCATGGTCTTCTTTCTCGAAACCATCATCTTCCGTTAAGTAGTAGTAGCTAGTTTATGGTACAAATATACACGAGATTATAAATGAACAAACGAAAGCACAGTTACAATGAAAGAATACTTACAACGAATGAAACAAGGGCAGGAGCATCATGATGAAATGAGAAGCGCTTCGCGATGTGGACACATCTTACAAGGTAAAGAATATAATTTTATGAGTAGAGCATCTTAAATGTACCCTTGCTTTTATCAGGTGTAGATTTACAGAAGAACGTTATGATAGGAGTTGACTTGGATGCGAGGATTGTTTTGCTAATTTTTTTTAAAATGTAGTACGAATACAATCTCTAGGTACATTCCTCCTCAAGCCACTAATGTTATAATCTTGACCAAATGAATGACTTTTCGCGATATCTGCAAGGCAGCAAGACCGTGGATTCAACATTGAATGTAAACGGCCAGGACAGCATACTTGGTCATTGACCCTTGGCTTAATACTTTCCACCATCGATCATTAGTTACATCAGACATGCAACACTGCATTATACATATGGAATGCGTCATTATACCATCATGAAACCATACGCAACCAGCATTGTCTATTATTCTGGAAACAAAATGGTGACCATCTCCATATATGATGCCATGGAGATAAAAAGTGTTATTCCTCATAACATATATGCATTTTTTTACATGAAGTAAGAAAACAGTCTCAAGGTACGTTACTCTTCGACATCTTAGAATATTGACCAAATAAATGGCCAGGTTTCGTAACATCCGCAAGACAGTAACATGCTTGATTCAACATTGAGTGTAGATGGCCAAAACAGTATGCTTGGACATTGACCCTCGGTTTAAGACTTGCCACCACTTATCATTAGTTACGTCCGTCATGCAACACACTCTAATACATGCAGAACGTGTCATTATACCATCATGAAACCATACAACACCAACATTATCTATAATTCTAGAGACAAAATGGTGACCATCTCCATATATGATACCACGGAGATAAAAAGTTTCATTGGTATGATCATCTTGGTAAGTTATCACACGGTCTATCGCGAACCGACAAGAACTGAATAAAACACACATTATGTATGGCAGACGACTTGCTGATACTTTCAAGGAAAGCGGATGTAATACCCCTCTTGCATCGAAACAAGAAGGACATCTATAATGACTTACTCTGTCACACGGAAGTAAATGCCATCCCAAACAATCGGAGACAGAGCTTTCGCTCGGTACGTCATCTTGAAACGGACCTGTTGTCGCTAATTCAAACCACTCTCCAAAGGTTCTGACTGCGTCGGTCTCAAGGCCACAAACAGAACAATGCAGAAAAGAGGAACCACATCGTCGGTTTGATCTGTATCCCATCATGGCACGACTTAGAGAAGCGATGCATGTATAAACGGACCCGTTGGGAAATTGTCGAGGGTCGGCTAAGCTTAATTGATTTCGTACAACGTTTCGTGCACTTTCGATCGACGTTGAACCACATTTGACACGTTGAAATTGGTCTGCCAAGGAAGACATGTATACGGAAACGTCTTGAAAACGACGCGACCACAAGTTCGGAGCATCCAACCAAATTTTGTACAGCACAACGAAGAAACTATCATACGCACAGCTATAATTTATGCTGTTCCACATGATTCCGAGAGGGGTGACACGTTCGAGTAGGTCTCGATTCGCACGCATAGTTTTGACGGGAGGAATAGTGTCCTCCTCATTATTCAAGGTTTTTCGCTTCGTTCCAAGAAGTTTGATATTCGTTGACTGTTTCACGTTCAGAGAGGTCATCGACTTCACTAATCGGGTGACATCGGCTTTGCGTCCAGGCAAATTAAGACCTACACAAACCTTTTTTGTTTGAGGTAAATCAATACTATCGGATGCCTTACGTTTATCTCTCGACTTATTGATTTCTAGCTTAGACAATGGTGATAAATTGATGTCCCAAGTCGGATCTGCCTGGACATCCTGCAATCTGCTTTCGCCCTGATTATAGCGCAAGGCTTCGTGCCAATCAGAATCGTCAGACTCGTCTTTCATCCAAAGATAATAGGCACGTATAATAGGATTTCTCAGGGGACCATGAATACCGGGCGGAAGGAGACCTTCATACCTCATACGAGTAACTTCATTCAAGACATTCAGTTCTCGGAACTCCTGACGCAACCATCCCGATATACCGCGAGTTATTTTTGCCTCCGAAAATCCTTGGATCAACACTGTACCTTCTGCACTGGAGCTACGAGACAGTGCCGTATAGTACGATTGGTGATTTCGCGAATACCCAAGGTCGACGACATTATACTCTCTCGTTTTTCCTTGTGATGTATAGTCCGTCATCGCGAAATTAGGAAGGACAGGGATTTGTTGTCTTCGTATTCCAATCGGTTGATCGCTCTTCGCCCAACATATGATATTAGCAGTCATGCGGGTGAGTGGAACAACATTCTTCGGCAGATCAGCCAGTTGAATATCCTTAGGTGGATTAATTAGGCGAACAAAAAGTGTTTCTAGGATTTGACGACCGTAGAGGCCGTCGAAGGAGTGCCAACCGACCACCGTCGCCTCCTGACCTTTTGTGATGCAAAGTTCTGTAGCATCGTTATTACGGAGCAACACTGGCATGCCGACGCATAATGATAATTTGCCCGCGTGATGATCAGTCATGTGTGGATATAACTCCCAGAGTGCCTCTTGATCTTCTCGCGTCAATCCATTGAAACTGGGCTCTGCATTAGAAGTCAAGACTTTTCGCCGGGTTTTTCTCTTTTTTTTACGGATCGGCAGTTCACTGGCAGCCAGCTCGTCTATCGAATAAAAGTGGAAAAGCTCGACACCATGATCATCAGCGAAGCGGTGAGAGCCTTCTTCATTTATCTTGTCTCTCTGATTATTTCGAGCAGTTATAATTGACACGTAACGGAATTGAGGATCACTTAATTTAGGTGACGAAGGACCCTTTCCTGCAATACGAGATCGGAGAAAATTAATGTCGTCTTGTGTACAAGCAGCGTAACGCATATTTATGAGAGCAGTACGCAATTTGACATCAGCTTCTGTTTGCGACTTTTGACGCATATTCTCTTTCAGAATTACTACCGTCGTAATTTGGTGCCACAAAACCTTGCCGATCACAGTTTCTTGGGCACGGACAGACATCCTAGAATTTATGAAGTTATCCTTTAACCCTTCGTACAGGGGAGCACCAAAAACTGGAGACAATTGTGCAAAATCTCCCGCAAATATAACGTTAATCCCTCCAAACGCGACATCATGGACGCCTGTTATCTGCGCAAGTCTCGCACTTATGGAGTACAATTCATGACAGGCAATCATGGACACTTCGTCGATCAAGATATATTCGACTCCCGTTAATCGTGCACGAGCCTCGTTGAGAATGCTCGACTCGCTCTTTGAAAAGTCTTCACCGATATCGCCTTTTCGTTGTATTCCGAGGGCCTTGTGGTAAGTGGATCCATTCAACAAAGCCGCAGCAGTTCCTGTAGGAGCCAAGACTATAAATCTGTGACTTTCTTTACTCATCTCAAAGAAATGTATCAGTGCCTTGAAAACTCGACTTTTACCTGTACCACCTATTCCACCAAGATACATTTTTAATTGTTCACTTCCGATCGTGGACGCATGATTCGCGACAATACGAAAAGCTCTTTTCTGTTCTTTATTTAAAGAGAACTTATCAATTGTATCATTAATCAATTTTCCAGATTTGGCCTTCTCGGCATGAAAGTCTTTACGGAAGTATGCAGCTGGTAAAACTCTTACAAGTTTGTCATCCTTTGAAAATGTAGTCGAATCTTCCAGTTTACCGGGTTGAGATGGATAATAACTGGTAAATTTTTCACGAAATAATGCATCACGATGATTTTTGACGATGTTCGCCCATGCAGAACCTGGTAGATAATCCGGATAAATCCTGTCGCATGTCTTAGTTGCTCTGCAACTTTTATTAAGCCATCCAGCCTTATTAAGTGTCGCAGATATGGAATTCATCATGGCAAGACTTGATAGGTAAACGTTACCTAAAACACTGCGATCAATACGGCTGCTTGCTGGAGATTTAATGAAGTCGTCGTCGCTGTATTCCTCGTCAGTGTCTCCTTTATTGTACCAAACACCCCTTGGCTTGATTTTTTTTCGCATTTCCGCATAAAAGTCGTCTCTAGCATCGAGACACTCATATCGTAGATTGAAATTTCGCATAATTTGTTTTTGTCTTGACGAGAAATCGTGTGCAACGAAAGCTGATTCCCATGTCTGCTCGCTTTGTTTTAGGCAGGCCTTTGTACGCCAAGGACGAAATAAAGTTAACATTGTGCAACAATAGTAATCTCTATCTCCTCGATCACTACGAGGCAGGGGTCCACCAAGGATGTTTGGCACAACCGTTTTTGTGCGATCAAAATTACACTTGACTAGGTGAGTAGATCGCATCGGGTGGCCTTTTTTGAAAGATAAATATTCTGACAATGTTTTTTGACTTGATGTAGTACTGTTCATTGCTTTTATTTCATTTTTGGATGCTCTGCGCCTGTGAGCACACTGGATCCACTCGTAGAGGGTCACACTTTCGTATTCATCTGGTCGATATTTGTAATCGTCTACATATGTTGTGGCAAAATATACACCGTCCTCTCTGCCCAATTTGACACGGTTGTGGTCGCGCTTGGCTGGATTTGGTGAGTTCTCAATCGTGCTGATAACTTCTGAGGATTCATATATTAAAGATTTATCGTCACGTATGTCTTGCCATATGTGACTTACATAGCATTTCCACCAGAGTGGCACAAAAAAGTGTCCAGTATAGTGGTCTGGATTTCCGAGAAGGTACATGGACGCCATAGGTGACCCTATTTCCATTTTAGCTGAAAGAGCATTAACAATCTTTAATATTAGAAGCTGACTGCTCTCATTATCCCCCTTTTCATTTACTGCGAACAAAGCTTTATTCCGCTCAAACACATCATACATCGACGAAAAAATTTGGTGCGTTCTCAATGCTGGCTTTGTGACATAGTCAGAGATATATAATACAATCGCCTTTATAGATGTACCCGAGAGAAGACTAGTAACATCTGTATTTGAGCGAATCAAATAAGTTAGGGACAGAGTAAAAGTGTTCAGATAAGCTTCTTTTTTCTTCATGTTTATGTGACCATCACTAGTGTCAACTACCGTATCTTTATACAGGGTACGTGGAAAACGAGCACGACAGATGCCGTTTTTGTCTATACATCCTTTCGGACCCTGCTTTGCCACTCTTTTGGCTTTTGACAATACGGGATTTGACATATCTTCATGGGTAACGTTGTTATGATCATCATGCTTTTTTGCTGATATGCATCTATGTACATTCGACTTTAGAAGCAAGTCGTCTACTGTTTTATGAAAATCATTCCACCAAGTTGTGTTCAAGCTGCAGGCTTCACAATTATCTGCAGGACATTTTCCACATCGAGAAGGCGCACGACGAGGGAGAGTTTGTGTTGGATCAGTATATGCAATTGTATGGCTATCGCTAAGTGTATCCGTTTTCTGTAAAACAGCATGTATTCCCCCCCTAACTTCTGTATGCATCGGAATAGATTCCCTGACACCTTCCATAGAACCGGTATGAAACTCGCCTTTGTGTGCACTCTCAAGGTAATCGATTAATTCTTTCTGAAATCGAGAATCTTCAGACATTAACTTATCACGTATCTCTTGAGGAGATAACGCGCCCTCGATCCACAAGAGGAGATGAAGGTGTAAGGTAAGTCGTCCTTGTTGTTCCACGGTACCATAATATCCTGACGTTTTTCCATATAGACCTGTATGATCGCTTTCAACACCCAATACGTTTTTAATGAAAGAACGGACCATCAAATCAAAGAATCGAGCGGCCGCAACAGGGTTTGAAGCAATTAGCTTGTTGCGATCAGCTGAAGATCTCAGTGCCGGTGAGAATTTTTCTCCGGTATCTGCAAAGTAAAGACAAATGGGATGTCGATTATCTGCAGGCGATAGAGTGATGAACCATGACGGAGCACCTAGAAACGAAATTAATGACCATATTTCATTACGCATATACTTTTTACTAGCAAGGGACCCTTGCACGTGGCCACCAGCATGTTCAAGATCCTCAAGAATCCTATAACAAGCTTTCTCTTCGTCCGTTTCCGGACGGACATGCTCATCATTGGCGAGTCGCTCTATGATATTTGATAACACTGACTGGTTCAAAGACATCAAACGTTGTTTTATTTCATTGAATTTCTGCTTTTTAACAAGAAGATAACTACCGGTACTGCCTGCTTTCATTTGCGAGTGATTGAAAGCGACTATAGGAAAATATAGGTCAGTCTGAAAACGTTTATCATGATACATAAGGAGAAATTTTTTATGTTCGGATTCGGATAGTTTATATTTCAGACGGGCCTGGCCAATGCCACCGTATCCATATGGAAACAACCATGGAAACATTTGTGGGTATGCCTGAGGATTATCATACATGGACACCAGTTTATCATCACGACCAATTCCTAGGGTCTTTCCTTCTTCTTCGAGGTGTTTCAAAGCGCGCGCTTTTAAGGCCGACATAGATAGAGTCGAGAATTCCTCTCCGGACAGACCATGAACTGTGAAGGGACAAACGCCTTCTTCCGTACCTTCCTCGTCTTCATTATCGTGCATGCTCATTGCGCTACCAATTTTATTTGATTCGTCTGCATCCATTTTCTTGTAGCTGACCACAACAGGAACTCCCGACAAAGGATACGAATTCAAATTTTCTTGTGATATTTCCA
This sequence comes from Inosperma sp. D86, assembly GCA_026262225.1. Classification (NCBI taxonomy): domain Eukaryota; kingdom Fungi; phylum Basidiomycota; class Agaricomycetes; order Agaricales; family Inocybaceae; genus Inosperma; species Inosperma sp. D86. Next base: position 15,817 of record JAIUJM010000181.1, read on the forward strand.
GATCCTTGTAATCCGCGTGGTTAAGTTTCAGCCAATCTAACGCACGGCTCACTTTGTCTCGTCGAACAAGGAAAGGTGTGCGTTTAAAGTCTTCATCCGTTGGTTGGGAACTTCCAGTGAAAATAAAAGCCAATACCTCTTTCATTTCTTCGCGACTCGGGGGCAAAGCATTGTATACTTTAAGGGTAGGATTTGAATACATAACAACGTTAGCTATCATTTTTGCACGCCCCGAAGAAACCCTTATCAAACATCGATTATGACGAACACGGGCAATCATCGCCTTTTCGGACAAGGTAAGATCTTTCAAAACCTCAGGAATCTGGCCTAACCAAAGGCCTTTTGCAAGGGCGTTTTTAGGAACTTTTCGATTGCGAAGACATTGTAAGCAAGAGGAACATGCGTATCGACAGGAAGAATCAATCACAGGACCTTCAATACCTTCGATACGATCCGTTGACACCCTGCGTTCTCTTCTCGTTACTCCAGCATTGTTCAAGATGGAAAAATCGCAATCGGATGCCGAGAGTTCGGTCAAAGTGGTAAGGGGTTTCAGTTGTCCACAAACCGCACATCCTGATTCTTCGAACGATTCAGGGTCTGTAGCTGCGCAAAAGCGATTAACTATTTCTTCAATTTGGTTATGAGTAGCAGGTGCGGGTGGAAAAACCGAGCCGTTTTCTTTTTCTCGTAACGTTTTTTGTTTTTCGCGGTTGTTTTGTTTGTTAATTCGTTTACGTTCTCTCTTCATTGACGCAAGGTCAACGCAACGGAACAAAGACACATATTTCGGGCAAACATTACAAATGTGGTCAACGAACAACGCCGCCAATGTATTCTTTTTGTCGCGGGTGTAACATGATATAGCGTGCAATTTAGCCATGTTATGAAGTTCTTCTCGTGACAACCACAAGGCTAATTTATCCAAAGGATAACGAAATGGAATCAAGGTATTATCGAGTGAGCATAATGATTTAGCGTCATGTAAATCAACATATTTAACAAATTCAAGATCTGATTCGTATTCATCACTTAGGATATAACCATCTACGCAAAAAGACCTCAAAAAGGATGCATTAATAGAACGGTGAGCCTTCGATCGTCCGCCGCCAACATGCTGAACAGGTTGTTGTTTATGAATATCCATAGGCGTCGCTGATTTTGTACATTGTAAAAGCCTAAGATAAGTCATCTTCAGAATGCTTTGACGAATGTGCATTATCACTTCAAAAAAAAATTGAATAAAGATGCAATGCAATCCTCTATTATATTTACTAAATGACAGAGAACTGATTATAGTCGAACAGTACAACAAAAATTGGTGTCGCTGATACAAGCCTCGATGAACATAGAGATATATTAGTTTTATCTGTTTCTTTAAAACACGGACGGAACTCATTCTGAAAACATACTGAGACGATACTATTTTTTTTCGTATTGAAGATTTGACGGTGCGAGAACTACATATTACACCAGATACACAATAAACTGACCTCCATTCTGACATGTTATCAGAAAGCATAGACGTAGACACAGACATAGGTGCGGACGTAGACGTAGATGGAAACGGTGTCATTGTTTCCAAAAGCAAAATCAACGTGGAAGAGGGTGGAAGTAAAAGGCGAGAGTCACACTCATTTGTCAATGCAGATAAGACATGATATTCATTTAGTGAAGGAGATCCGGACCTAAAGAGGCTCTGTTCAACCAAAGTACAACATCCGCCATGAATAGCTTCAGAAAAAATACGTCAGATATATATAGGAGGCTCAGTTCATGACAACATACCATCCGAGGTGTGGACGAGGAGGTAACTGTAGACGAAAGCAAGGTAGCATATAGCAAGTTCGATCAAAGCATTCATCGTGGGTAAAGCAAGGAAGGAAAAAGACGATGAGTCAGTTTATAACCTCCTCAAACATGAGACCACCTGATTGAAATAGGAACAATCAATATTCTGACAAAGTTTTGAATAATAACACAAATGACTTTATCAAGTACAACGGCAATTATAATTGAGGAAGACTAAAAGCATATTTACATTCGGGTTTATACATGTACACATGATTAGAGCTCGCAAAAAAGCCCTACTCGGTAGCCAAAACAATTACAAAATGTACGTTAGAACTCAGATGCCAGTTTTCTGCTTTTTTGTATACTGATAAAGTATAAGCGACGATCGCATACGAGCCTGCCGGTATTTCTCCCTCAAACAAAGGTAAAACGTTTTCAATGTCGTCTAGATCACTCGCATAATTGAACAAGCGTTCACGAGCATCATATATAGGGACTGGAAAGAAAATGCGGAATCAAGATAAATACCAATCAAAATAACAAGAAATCAGACCTGTGTCGGTAACATCAAGAACGACTCTTGATGCTTTTGGATTACCACCATTCTTGTCATCTTTCATGGGTTTTCCAAGAAGGCCAGGTGCACGAAGATAGTTTGGCGTTGAAGTCGACGGCGCGACAGAATCTGGTATTTAATTATACGGCCGAGAGTGAGTAAAATGCCATATAAATATTAATAATAAGAAAGCTAACCAGTTCGCCATGAACCCATTGTACTAAAGATCATACAATCCCTCTCGATCTGCGCATGTAAAACAGGCTGATTGAATACCATGCAAGTTACTCCAACAAATCGCTGCATCTCTTGTTGATGCAGAATGCCCTTAATGAATTTGTTTTTAAGGCCACGATCGCTGGGATGGGTTAATCGGCATTCTACTACGAGCATTGAAGACAAGCAAACGGCGACTTTGCGGTTCGCTCGGAGTACCGATCTTGAGCCATCCATCGTCGTGTAAGTCGTGTAAATATCAAGTGGCGATATCCTTGATAGATTGATGTATTGGTTATGTTTCACGAATCGAATCGCAGCTAAAGCAACACTACGGAAACGTCAATGGCACAAGAGAACAAGATATTGCAATCGAAGCACCTAAGATCGAGGGTAGGGGTCTGGAATGCCCAAGCAGACAACCACACGTAGCCAAGGCCAGGTGCAGGACTCCACGAACGAAATAGGCCACGTCTTAATGTTGAGGTAAGTCTCTCTATGTAATGCACGCAATAAGTTATTTATACTTAAGGTTAGGCAAATTCGCATAATCCTCTGCCAGAAGAGGATCATGGAAATCTACACAATTCACATCGCATTTATCTGGAAGCGAACTGTAAACTGCATTGGTATCGAATTTATAGAAGGATAGCCACGGTTTGAAGCGCACCTGACTTGATGACCATGCAGGTCTTTGAAAAACAGTTTATCAGCCTTGTCATTACTCTGAGTACTGACGAGGGATCTTCCCATAACATCATTCAAGTTAACGCCCTTTGCCTTGAGAGCTGCAAGAAACGACTGAGATAGGGAACCTTCGGTCAAAGATTTTTGAGAAAACACTATAGACGATGTGGCAGAAAACTTCTCGTCTGGTATGGTTTCCCTTAATACATTAGACGTAGATCCTGATGTGTTTCGTTCAGCGGAGGTCTGGTGCTTCAGACTTTCTTTTATCGCCAACCTAAGCAATACAAATTTAAATCGGTCAAACACAATACAAATACAACACCGACAGACCTTAATTGAGCGTCTTCAAGAGTATCTTGAGATTGATTGGTAGGTTCTTCATCATTTGTTTTTTCGCGGCCTTTACCCTTTGACGTCACCGTGTCTTCTTTGCTAAAGGTCGTCTTGGGAACAAGAGAACTGAATGTAGCAAACCATATGCGTTACCATTCATTTCAACATGAAAAAGAAGAGGAAGACCAACGGCAATGGCAAATCGCTGATGGGCATTAAGACTTGTTCCAACGAACCTTCACCTTCAAAAGATTGACGCTCACTGTAGATTTTATCACACCAAAATATTATTACAGCAAATTAAACCATAACGCACCGAATAGATGGATCGATACTTTTCTTCTGCTCCTTGATCATGGTGTAGAAAAGTTCTTGCATGCGCTTCCAGCCATCAAACTCAGCAACTTCAGAGGAACGAATGTCGGTAGGTTGTAAGACGTCGTCATGACTCTGTACTTTCTTTGTCTTCTTTGCGGATTCGAGTTTTAATGGAGACATAGATGGACTAACAGAACTGTTATATAAATGAAGAAATCATAACGAAGTACTCACATATTATCATCACTCTCAATTGATTCGACACTCGCACTAGACTGGACATCAACATCCTTCGGATCGGAAGAGAAGGGGTCGGAAGGTTTACTGGCCATGGTTTTCTTTAAAACCTTAGCCTTATCTGGTCTACATGGTACGTTTTAGTACATGTGATTATATATTTTTTTTAAAAAATGACATACGAAGACGATCCGTTGGAAGACAAAACATCGACAAGCATACCGGTTTCGACAGATGAAATCTTCTTCTTCTTTCCAGGAGATTTCTTTATAGCCTTCTTAACCACTTTACGAGAACTCTTCTGTTTCTTAGACGGAGACAACCTATAATATTTGTTTGGCAGTCAGAGACAATACATGAAACAAAAACACGTACGCAATTTTTTGTTCTACATCAGAAAAACAAGCGGCGTCTTCAAACATCCTTTTTTTAGTTCTACGAAAACCTCAGCATGATATAAGAAACAAAAATACAAAATACCCACACTCCGCTAGAGGAACGAGTTTTCATACCCTCAGTCGCATCAACGAGAGGAACTCGAGGACCAGATGTAGTAACCCTGTAAGAAAGATTAATCAAGTGCATAACATAAATATGGTTGCTCACCGTTTACTAGAGGGAACACCAACAGACTTCGAGGATTGAAGTACGCGTGGTTCTGATCCGATTGCACTACACGATATCATTTAATTTCATCACAGATAAAAATGAAGATTACACTTGAAGAAACGACGAACCTGTTATCTTGAGCATGAGGATTGATATAATCGTTGTCAGATACCACGTCTGAAGGTTCATCTGAACCAGACATAGGTCCCTGGGATGCAGTGGGAGACAACATTCGAGATTTAATGACACCTTCTAAGTAAGTCGAACAATCAACAATAACGCGATAGAATTGCTAAAGTCAGAGGACATACTCATAGGAACCTGGCGACGAATGACGTGTTGGACAATTTCTGGAGATGAAGATCGAGTTGGTTTCGTATGCATATGAAGTCGCACTGCAAAGAAGCAACCAAAGAGGTAAACTCAAACGATTACCAAAAATGCGGCTACTTAAATATGCTCAAACCGTTTTAGAGTCGAAAAAAAGAATTTAAAAGGAAGTATGAAGGAACGTATGTTAGCATCTAGTGATACTGGCTATAATTCAACGAAGATGAAGGCTCGCCAGACAAAGCCGAAAACATAAAACCGAAGATTAAAAAAAACAATAAGACACCATGTAAGGGATAAATTTTTAATACCTGCTGACATGACAATAAAGCAAAAAGCAAGAGTTATACAGACTAAGAAGGTGACCTTAAACCATCTAAAACATTAATTAGCCTCAAACGGATTCAGGTAATATGAACAGTAACGATTTTAAAAAAACTGCTGACACGCAGTCAAGATCCGAGGATGCATCCGATACTAAACGCAAATAATCAACTTACGACGACTAGCTGCAAACCATCAAGGTACAAGGTACACAACGACACAGGATCAACAATGTACGACACACAAAATGTAGAGGAAAAATACCCCAAAAAGGCACGCCGTATGTATTGTTCAATGTAATGGAACACAGAAACATCTGATAATTTGAAAAAGCAAAGATCGGCTGAGGTGACAGAAAAAACACGAGATATACAGCGACAATAATACGAGGGAAAGAGTACGAACATAACTCTATCAGTGAAAAAATGGACGAAGAAATTCACCGGTAATTAGCACATTCCAGATGCATGAAGAGATATATTGCTGATGATTACTTGTATAGTTTAGTGGTATTTGCTCCATTTTTAAACAAACATTAACGAAATAACATTTTTTAACAGACCCAAAAAAAAGGATGAAGAGGCTCAATAATCAAATAACTATAACATAATTTAAAAGGGGAGATGTAATCGATCACTGTGAAGCAAAAGGATATTATGAACTTGAAGAAGAGCAACGAAAGCTTTAACCAGAACCGTGGAATTAAAGGTAAAATGCATACACCCCTGAAATTTAAAATCTTAAAAAGTTATAGAGCTTAACCGGCAATCAAGGAGACACAGCCAACCCGCACGAAAAATAACCGTAAGTGTTTCAACCGTACTACACTAATTTAGCCAACGATAGTAATGAAACAAAGCACACCCTCAGTCAGGCACAGAAGTCGTAAAACTAAATTATAGTAACAACAACTGCGAGAGGTTTAAACATTATCAATATTGAGAACACAGAAAGCCGAAAATATGGATCCTAGCTACAATGTCCAGGCAGCCAGTTGAGTACACAAAAATCGTAATTTCTGAGCATTTCGAACTATTATCTAATACCAGAAACACGACTCGAAGAAATTGCTACTCAACGAAGTGCAGTTATGGGTCAAGAACAATTGTCCCAAGCGAAAGTGAGCGTACAGTTGGCTATGAAACTGATAAAAACACTAATGTAAAAAAGACCACAGACTTTGAAATAGTTGCCTTCGATCAACCAACTTCCTGGCGCTACACGCTTAAAGAAGATAAAGAATGCGAAGCGGTTGTGCGCATTCAAGGAATTCTATGCGGTTTTGACCTACCGCCAGTAACAGCATCGTATGTCAAGTTTCAAAACCTTCATCGATAATTATTCTAACTGAAATCCGATATACAGTGAGGGACAAAACCGTTCAAATGTTTAGTCAATGTTCATTGTTTCTTGAATAACTCTGGAAATACTGAATCTAAAGACATGAAATTTGT
>JAIUJM010000182.1:0-22659 GCA_026262225.1 Inosperma sp. D86
CCAATCAACACCTGCCCCTTAAATTAAATTAATACGATCACCACAATCACGCGACCAATTTCCCAATTTGGATGACCTTCGAAATACAACAGATGTCAACACATACAAATATCACACCCTACGTCCATCATCCATGTACGCACAGGCGGAATCAGGGCAGAATATGTTCGAACGTATGTATCATGAATATAGTATCGTCAATGACGTGACACCAACAGCAGAATTTTTTATTACAGCAAAAAAGGCGTGATAATGACTTTCGTAACATTGTCAAAAAAATGCCAATTTGTTCACGTTCAATAATCATAAGCCATATCTTTCAATTTGCCTTCCCTTAACCTTGATGCAGGTTCGCAAGATAGCGTACCGTGTACACCGGATCCCATTTACCATTATTGTACGCGAAATCTTGGGTAATTTGTTGTTTTTTCTTAAATCCACCCTTGCAATCACTGATCGACACAAAGACAGCTTTGTCGCCGAAGCCAACGATATCTGCACACCCATCTCCTGTCATGTCAGCCACCATCCTCGGGTGGATGTCCTTCCATCCTTGCTTGGTACCGAAATCTTCGAGGACGAGCTTCGCTGGCTGGAACGTGCCATCGCCATTGTTCAACGACACATAAACTCCTGCATCCCAAAATCCGATGACATCGCCACGTTTCGTATTCCTCAGATCAGCAATAAACCGAGAGTGATGCTGCCTCCATCCTTGTTTAGTTCCAAAGTTGTCAACGACCTTTTTGACTTTCCCAAAGTTACCCTTTCCGTCGTTCATCGAAACATGGACACCGTCAGGACCACATCCAATGATGTCGACCCATCCATTACCCATTAGGTCGGCCAGGAAACGAGGGTGATCGTCTACACCCCAGCCCTGTGCAAAGCAAAAGTCGTTGACCACCTTCTTGCCAGGTGCAAATGTTCCATCGCCTTTGTTACGCGCAACGACGACCGAGTCATCTCCAAAACCGACGATGTCCTGATGCCCATCTCCAGTAACAGGCGCCAAGAAACGTAGATGTTTCTCAAGGAACCATCCATTATGGAAACCAAACTCGTTTAGAACGACCTTGGACTTCGTGAACTTGCCGCCGCCCTCGTTCTGTGAAACGACGACACCATCATTGCCGAAACCAATGATATCACATCTGCCGACCTTTCGGATGTCAGCAGCGAAACGGACGTGTTTGTCAGCACGCCAATCGCCAGCATAGTAGGCAAAATCGTCCAGGACTACTTTTCCGGGCGTGAACTTGTTGTTTCCGTTGTTGAACGCGATCCAGACGCCCACGTCGCCAAAACCGACAATGTCAGCCTGTTTATTACCATCCATATCGCAGAGGAGACGGACGTCTTGGTTGACGTCCCATCCTTCGTTGTACCCAAAGGCCACTCCTGGAGTGATGGCCTTGTTGGCACCATTGTCCAAGATCTGAACGCCGCTCATTCCGAAGCCGACGATGTCAGCAAAGCCTACACGTGCGGTAGGTACTGGGCGTCAAAAGAAAACGTGGATCAGGGTGGAAAAGCTCAACAAAGGACGGTCCTTCCCTTACCAAGTGAATTTTGACCGATCGTGTTGCTTGTCATTTTAAATTGCCAGGTTATCTTGTTACAAGGGAGCAGTTCTTATATACCTTGCAAGACCTTGGTTTGATGCCATAAATACCGAATTTTAAATGTAGGACTGGATAGGATGCTTCTCATGTTCCGTAAAACAGAGAGTTACGTACTCAGCAAATCAATCATCGCAAAACATTCGCAACAGTACCCTGGCTTGTCCTTCAACGTCTAGAAGTCCGGATCCATATTTGAAATTTGGAAAGCTTTAAGAGTCTTCTGAGTAGCCGGATTCACGATCATTCAACTCGACTTTTGACTTTGTCCTGGCTCAGTACCACAAGTGCTTCGACCTGTTGGTTTGAAGTTTGAATCTTGATGGAACGTGAGCAACCGACGATGATTCGGGTCACTAACAACTAAAGTTCTGCTGAAACATAGCTGAGAATCGTGTGAATGCACTGATGGTTTCAAAAGCAAGCAGCAAAATCTTCCGGCTCCAAAATAAAAGATAGCCAGACTTATTGGAATTTTACCGTAAACCACTTACAGTACCTGCGAATAAAAAAATTCTCCGCACTCAAACCGTGACTCCAGCCGCGCACTTGCAAATTTCCCAATGCTTAGCAAGCTGGCTCCATTTCCGTACTAATAGTCGTCCTGCAGCTGACGGAATGCTTTTACTGCCCGCACGCATCGCTGAGAATATATATACACCTGTGTGAATAAATAATCTATGAAACGATTAACAAGTGATCCATCCTCAAGTTTAAAGGCAACAACACCACATGCCACACTCCTGACGAACTCTACTATTTAATAATTCTCTCCTATCTTCGGGTTCATTCCCACCTCCACGTACGCACCTCATGCCACTGTGTCGGTACAGAATACTTACACTTCCAGAAGAAATGCTTCCGCATTTTTATGAACCATGCCATGTAAGCCCGCTGGCTTCCACAGGATTTTTATTGGGTCAGGGCGCGAGAATATCGTTCGATGTGAAGACTGTACTCTCTAGCACGGTTAACAAACATCTTTGATCATGACGGGAAGCTGGAAAGGTTCACACAGACGCGTTCAAAGTTACATAATGTATAATACATAAGAATTTGATGTATTTAGAAGCAAACGTCCCCAGACCGGGCAGGCCCGCTCTTCTACTTAGCATACCTATAATCGACTGAGACCATGAGTGCTAACAAAATGAATCACCACGATGGGCTGACTTGTGCCATCAGCCGTTGTCGATATTATTAACGATGAAACAGAAATGATACCAGCTAAAGGTCATTGGGGTGTTGAAAAAATAAATCGAGGCCAGTTCTTAAACGTGAGGATGAATTACTTATACAGTCATTGTGTCGAAAACCAGAACTCTCTGATGATAATAGGTACAATAAGAATAGAGCTCGAGCGCGACAGGGCATTTACCAAGTGGAACCTTACAAAGATTCCCGATGTGAATGTTGCAAGGGCGCGTAACGGTTTGCAATCCCCCCTATTCAAGCTCTTTGGAGCGAACAAGCAAGGATGGGTGTCTCGAAGACCTTGCTTTTCGGAAGATGGATATGAATTAAGTAGTGCTGGAAAAAAAGTCCTAAACAAATTTGAGTTCAGGAGGTCGATCGTATGGGTTTGATTGAGCCCACCGCACCAAAAGTTCCTCTATCGATCCCATGGTCTTCTCGACGTGACCCAGAGTTCTTAAAACTGGAAGACGTCGACGACCAAGCTGAAGAAATAGTAAATACGATTTGTTGGATCATAGATAAAGTTATGACAGACTAGTGATTGTCTCTTTCACTTGACAGGCCAGCCAACGGTTTCGTCAAGAACACGACGCCGATGGGAAACCAAATTGAAGACGTTGACGGGATTGGGGAATAAAAACCATACTTGGGTGTCGCGTCTATTCCTGTAACCGATCGGATGTTTCTCGACTCCCAATCAAACACGATAGTCTGTATAAATTGAAAGGTGATCATGGACATGACCAAAAGAAAGAAAGAAAGAAGGCCATTCCCATGCTCGATCGCGATGGGGGTGCTCCATTAGGAATACATCTTCGAATACGTTTCAGCCCTGGTACTTTTTTTACATAAAAGATACGATCACATTCAATGTGTACTCACTTTCATGGCATCTCACCAGACGTTTGTCTGTCTTGACAACGTTAACTTCCGCTCCTTCCGCTCCTTCCAGCTAACACAGCACGTCACTGTTCGAGACCAAAAATCCAACCCATCGAAATTGTCGTGCCGCTAAGGTAGCCTCGAAATCTACGTTCCCTATTCCGCGTAGTCGCTGACACGTAAATACAGTAGGCCGCCAAGCGTAGTTTTTTTTCATAGCATCTCCCATCTGGAATTCGCTTTCAGTCTTCCAATGAAATAATCTGACACCTGTGATACCATAACAGTCGCGCGTCCAGTGAAAAAAATTTTGGACCAAGAAATCTCCAAAGTATATGCTTGAAAAGAGTCGTTGGTATATCACATCTACATTTGGGTGTCTTCAGCAAACATTTACATGAAGGGAAATGCACTGCTCACCGAATACCGGTATCTACCAGCTTCATTGGGTCCAAAATATCACCACGTCAGTCCCAGTACTAATTCGCACAATAGAAAAGGAACCTCTAACAAGAAACTGCCCAAGGACTGTGGCTGGAGATTGTTCGACGACACTTTCGATTGCCCCTCTAACAAACTCCGGATGTCCATAGAAACATCTGATACTCGACTGATTGGTATTCACCTTCGACAACGCCCTTTGAAACTGGTTTAAATTTTGATACACAGATCAATCGAGAGCTTGCATACAGCGGCTCGTTCTGGTCGACTACATCGAGACATTGTTCGGTTCACAGACGCGTTGAGACCGCGTGCACTAACGTAATATAGATTACGATGGTCGATGGTGTAGGAGTATCTTCTGGTATTGTCATTAAGGAGAAAAGGTTTGGTAGAAGGAGGTCACTTCAAGGAGAGTCTCGAGAGCACTAGAGACGACATCGAAGTGGATGGACAGAGATAACCAATTTCCGCCGATGACATCGGATGACATGGATGACATGAGGCTTTTCAAAGGGGTGGTGAGCGGCGACATAAGTATAAATTGAAAAGGTGACATACATTTCCCCTCAACTCGACCATGATAACCTTGTTCTATTTCCTGCTGTACATCCTTTCCGCCTGCAATACCAAGGGTGCTCCCGTGCCAATAGACCTAATTATCCGAGACGGACCATTGAACACAGACTCCTGCGATAATCAATTGAAACGAACCTTATTCGGGATCGTGTGGAGTTGCTTATCGACCATCATCCTTTGTGCGTGGACGACAGTCCATCCGAACGTGCCACCACGAAGTAAATGGAAAGCTCGATGGAATCGGTTGAGGTTAATGTTTTGGATGGTCGTTGCCCCGGAGTTGGTGTTAGCCTGGGCTGTAAGACAGTTCTTTGCTGCAAGGGAAATACGGAATGAGTATAATCGAAGACGGCCAGGTACGTCAAGCTGTAACTGGTGATTAACGAGGTTGCTAACAACGGAAACAGAACTGCCAAATTGGAGGAAATGGAGGCTGATTCACGGCCATCTGGTACAAATGGGAGGCATAGTTTTCGTTGATCCCGAGGATGAAGAGAAAGACCCTAGCGAACAAGACGGCAAAGTACTCACGTTTGATACTTTGACGCGGTTCCTTGAGGACCCAAACTTCAAATTTCCAGTTATCGCTGCTGCCGACATACAAGACCGGTCCAAAGGTGACGCACTGTGGAAAATCATTGCAATACTCCAAACTACATGGTTTATTCTGCAATGTATCGCGCGTGGTCAGCAGCGATTGGCATTGACGGAATTAGAACTGGTTACACTCGCACTGGCCAGTTTGAATGGGGTGACGTTTGCGATATGGTGGCACAAGCCGCTTGGGGTTCAGGAACCCATTAAAATTTATTCGAAGAGTGGAGAACAAAAGGAAGAAACAGCAGGTCGACAAGTGAGTATTGTGGACTGTTTGTTGACATTCAGTAAATATTTTGTAGGAGAATCGACGTTTTCATCTTTCTTACAGCGATGTCATTTCAAATTGTTGGAAATTCTTCGAAGAAGCAGCAAGTGTTATCCCTGCCATTCTTCGAAATCCTTGCCAATATGGTCCCATCAATGCCCTCAGAGCATTGTTCATCACCATCCCCATCGTTGTCGCTTACATCATCACCTTCCCGTTCTTTGTGCTCTTCCCTTTTGGCATTATCTTGCTTCTCCAATTCATCGAAACCGAGCCCGTCCCTCAACAATCACAAAGCCGCGGTCTGCTCGCCGCTCGCATCGTCGCCTCTCTTCAACAATTTCGGTACTCCTTGAGCTATGCAGTCAGCGACTTTGTAAAAGGGTGGTTGCAGGAAATCTTTGGGCCAAACAACCTATTTACCTTCCCCTTTGGTTGGTTCTTCCTCCTGCCTTTCCTCTTTGCCCTTCTCTGCCTTTTTGCTATACTTCTCATTCCACTCCTCACCCTCCTCTTCCTTGTTTCTTTCATCTTCACCGCCGTCTTCGGCATCGTCACCACCAGCACTGTCCGCCCTGGTGCATCCCACGTACCATCCTTCTATGCTCCTGTCACGAACAGCGATCGTTGGTCTCGCATGGTCGTCTTCGCCCTCTTCGGTGTCATATTCGGAGGTGTCCATTGCATAGGCTGGACTTTCCAATTCCCGACTCATGCCGAACAGACACTCTGGCGAGTTACATCGCTAGCGATCACAGCCATCCCTCTCATCGTCGCTCCCATCGACTTTCTCCTGACTATTCAGGATATCCATTCCTGCCAAGGATCTAAACGCACCATCCTCCTCATCCTCGATCTCGTCATGACCATTCTCCTCTTCATCTACGTACCAGCACGTTTGTCCCTTATTGGACAAGCACTTGCTTTGCTCAGGAACCAACCATCCACTGCTCTTCTTGCTGTTGATTGGACAAAATACATCCCTCATCTTTTTTCATAGTTTTCCATGTTCCACCCATGTTTTGCTTCTCCTATATGCATATCTTGGCAGTATTCTCGAATGTATTCTTCTTTCTACAGTTAATACACGATATAAATTTTATTCGCGAAGACCATGAAGGACTTGAAGCCGACACCAAGTGAGATCTATACCTCGTTCATCACCAAGTGTTTCCAGTGTCAACCAGCTTACATAAATGTCTTCCCTGCACCGAACACATTGCCCTGTGTTGCACGCGTCGAAGGTACGAATGTGTGTCTCGCCTTCAGCATTTGTCCAAGACGGAGATCTGGAGTATCTATCATCGTGCTCACCAACAAAAAATGGTCATATGAGTACACACATTGAATGGGAGTCAGGCGGTAATGCAGGAAGAAGTCTAATACAGCGCTCACGTTGAACACAATACTCAATCCAAAAGTTTCTCGATGGCTTCGAGTGTCCGGAATGGTTGCTAAAATCAATCAGACCATAAAATACCTGAGACAAAACCGTTTTCAAACATCATGTTCATATAAAAGCCTACTTGGTCGCGTCTGTCGGGAATGGTGCGCTCTGAATAAATTATACAGGATAAGCCTTTCGAAGACCTCACCATTGAAATCAAGACAGCACAACATGAACGTTACCTTCGGTTCAGTCTTTATGGCTGCTTTATGTACTTACGCAAATGGCCCGGATTAACACCCGACATTGTCTTTCTCGACCCCGCATTGACAGTCTTTATAACCTCCCATAGTAGTGCCAGCATTTCAGCATTCCAACAAAAATCTTTCCAGACCCAAAAATCTTCCTATTTTATAGCCAAGCCCGAGGCCTGAAGGCAGAAATTTTCAAGAGAGAGACGAACACATGCAGACTTCGTTATCTACACACCAAAAAAGTGTGATAGATATGTATGGGGTAACACCATTCTCGGGGTAGGTTGATGGGTCGACGATCGCATGGGCTGAAGCTCTGCATACATGTACTCCCATCTCGATTACATCCTCGAATGAATGTTCTGCCATCCTCTATTATGTCCAAAGTCCTCGAGGACAAAAAGACCAGCCATGAAAGAGAGAGAGCAAATGTACTTACAAGGAAGAAGACAAAGGTTCGTATTTTCCCGTCAAAGGTCTTCTGAATGAGCAAAAAATGCATGGGGTTTCCAGGTGACGTCTCAGAAAACCTCTACTTGGTCGCGTCTGTCTGGAATGGTGCGCTCTGAATAAATTGTACAGGATAAGAATTCGAAGACCTTACCGTTGAAATTAAGACACATGAACGCTACCTTCGGTTCAGTCTTTATGGCTAAGTAACTTGTGTACTTACGCAAATGGATTAACACCCGACATTGTCTTTCTCGACCCCGCATTGACAGTCTTTCGATTATAACCTCCCATAGTAGTGCCAGCATTTCAGCATTCCAACAAAAAATCTTTCCAGACCCAAAAATCTTCCTACTTTATATCCAAGCCCGAGGCCTGAAGGCAGAAATTTTCAAGAGAGAGACGAACACATGCAGACTTCGTTATCTACCGTCACCAAAAAAGTGTGATAGATATGTATGGGGTAACACCATTCTCGGGGTAGGTTGATGGGTCGACGATTGCATGGGCTGAAGCCATATATATATCTGCACTCCCATCTCGATTACCATCCTCGAATGAATGCTCTGCCATCCACTATTATGTCCAAAGTCCCCGAGGACAAAAAGACCAGCCATGAGAGAAAGAGAGCAGATGTACTTACAAGGAAGAAGACAAAGGTTCGTATTCCGAACCCGTCAAAGGTCTTCTGAGCAAAAAATGCAAGCGAATGCTAAGATGTCAGGGTCAGCATCATGATTCGTTTTTATAAAGGGCAAAGCTACCTCGTAGTATCCTTTTTTTTCCCCACTCCCTTAGGCTCGATCCAGGGCCAGCAAACCGATCGGATATTTCCTTCAGGTTGTGCTCGCAGTCACTCCACTTCCAAGAGAAATGTTTACACACGTTCGGCGTGACGTTTGTCGATTTTTTGGACCCACTGGCACAGTAAAAAAAACAACGCGTCTTTCATCTCCGACCTCTGGCGATAAATGAGAGTTGACGGGGGGAAGCTGGAAATTTTGCGAGCCGTGAGGGTGGAAAGGTCCAACGTACAAGGTGATGTAACGATCATTCCGCCCTGTCGCTTCCTGCTTGTGCTAGCATACCTATATGGACTGCAACCGTGAGTGCTGAAAATGGCGGTGATGAGCTAATATTTATCATCAGTATAACGATGAAACTTACTGTTGAAAAAAATCCAGCCCTTGCGTTGAAATCAAGAACCCCTTTGATAAAAGTAGGTAAAATCATGGAGAACGATATAACATACGAAGATGAACACTAAACAGCACGTCCCAAGACATGGAGCCAACAGGAGTTTGAAAGTCGATACAACAGTCTTGTGTCCGCAATTGATTGAATAATGCCTGCATTTTACAACGTTCTTGTGCAACCTGTCAAGTGATAAGAAGATTTAATGTCGGACAAATTACCGAGGTCCAGAACCTTGTGCAAAGTCAACTACATCTGAACCTTGTTCGGTTCCCTAACGTGACGATGCCCTACGATGGTGTTGGACTAGCAGGTCCAGAGGTTTTGCTAAGAAAAGGAGAAAGGCGCTTGGGTCTACGAACTCGCAAGTGCGGCAATCTAACAAGGACAGATGATTCGGTAGGAAATAGCTAGGTAGACTTCCCACGTCCTCATGTCGTGACCACGAGGATTCCTGAAGAGGTTGTGAGCGGGCAGACATTGTGTACTTAAAGAGGAACGCACATTATTACTCCCCACCCCTGAACTCACAATGCCAGTCGTTCTCAGCATCCTAATCTCCAGCCTCGCAGCCTACACTACCAGAGCTGCTCCAGTGTCATTCGACTTAATTGCTCGAGAGGTGCCCGATTCCAGCACGAATCAGCTGAAACGCACTTTGTTTGGGGTTGCGTGGAGTTGTTTATCCACCACAATCCTTTGCGCATGGACAGCCGTCCATCCGAATGTTCCCCCTCGAAATAAATGGCACGCCCGATGGAATCGGTTGAAGCTCATGTTCTGGATGATCGCGCCAGAGTTGGTGTTAGCGTGGGCGGTGAGGCAATACTTTGCTGCAAAGGATGTAAGAGATGCATATAACGAACGAAAAGGTGCGTGTCCAGCATGTTGATAGACGACGGTCAAATAACCGATTTTTTTTTAGGGAAGAAAGAGTGGACAATGAGCCATGGCCACCTACTCTCGATGGGAGGCTATACAAAAGTGAACGATCCAGATGGGAAAGGCGAGTTACAAGAGCCAAGAAAGCCCGGAGTGTTATGTACTGCAGAGGACTGGGAGCAATATCACGAATTGGAAAGCCACTATCGACGTGCTCAACTAGGAACACTCACAGTGGATGAATTCAGGAACCTCATCCAAGACACTGATTTCAAATTCCCCAACTTGACAGAGGCGGAGATAGGAGACCGGTCGAAAGGCGACGGTTTATTCAAGCTGATTGCGGTGCTTCAAACGACTTGGTTTATACTTCAATGTATCGCGCGTGGTCAGCAACGTTTGGCACTCACGGAATTAGAACTGGTTACACTTGCACTGGCCAGTTTGAACGGGGTGACTTTTGCGATATGGTGGCACAAGCCGCTCGGAGTACAGGAACCCATTAAAATTTATTTGAAGGGTGAAGAACAAAAGAAAGAAAGGGCCAATCAACAAGTAAGCGTCGTAGATTATTTGTTGATCATAATTTAAATATTTTCCAGGAGAATCGAAAGTTTGCTCTTTCTTACGGCGAGGTCATCTCGAATGTTTGGAGATTCGTCAAAGAAGCAGTAACTTTCATCTTAGACTCCTTTCGAGATCCTTGCCAAGATGGGCCTATCAAAGCCCTCTTTGACTTCTTCATCATCGTCCCCGTCGCTATCTCTTATATCATCACGTCCCCCATCTTTCTCCTGTTCCCTTTGGGCATTATCTTCCTTCTCCGACTCATCGAAACAGAGCCAGTCACTCAACAGTCACACAGCCGCGGTCTGCTTGCCGCTCGCATCGTTGCCTCCTTGCAACAACTTCGCTATTCGCTGAGCTCCACAGTCACTGACTTTGTCGATACGTGGTTGGAGGAGATCTTTCGCACAGACAACATATTTACCTTCTTCTTTGGTTGGTTTATCCTCTTGCTTTTGCTCTTCATTCTTCTCTGCCTCTTCACCATTCTCTTCACATCACTCCTCACCATCCTCTTTCTTGTTTCTTTCATCTTCACCGCCGTCTTCGGCATTGTCACCACAAGCACCACCCGCCCTGGTGCATCCCATGTCCCATCCTTTTATGCTTCGAAAACGAAGAGCGATCGTTGGTCCCGCATGGTCGTCTTCGCCCTCTTCGGTGTCATCTTTGGAAGTGTCCATTGTATCGGTTGGGGTTTCCAATTCCCCACTGATTCCGAACAGACACTCTGGCGAGCTACATCGCTAGCAATCACGGTTATCCCTCTCATTGTCGCCCCAATCGACTTCCTCCTGACTATTCAGGATATCCATTCCTGCCAAGGGTCTAAACGTACCATCCTTCTCATCCTTGATCTTATCATGACCATTCTCCTCTTCATCTATGTCCCAGCACGTCTGTCCCTTATTGGACAAGCACTTGCCTTACTCAGAGCCCAACCACCCAATGCCCTTGACGCTGTTGACTGGACAAAATATGTCCCGCATCTATTTTCGTAGTTTCTTATCTTCTATCTCGTCTCTGTAACGCTTTCTGAATCCTTTATTTACACAAGTGGTATATTGACAACTCAGGAGGTCCATAAAAACCTCCCGTAAATCGGCAGAGGATTCGACTAAATGGACAACGTTCTTGCTAAATTGCAGCCATTGTGTGCAGCTTGCAGTAGGAAGAGGTGACTTTTGAGGAGAGAGCACTAGCGGGATATCGAAGTTGAAGTGGTATGAAATGATTTAGCAAAGATCCAACTTCGGCCGAAGACACGGTTACACCTGAAGGGATCGTGAGCGGGGCCATATGTATTTATAAAAAGTTGTAAAAATATTTCCCACAGACACCTCCCTCGACCCGACCATGATAATCTGGTTCTATTTCCTGCTATACGTCCTTTCCGCCTGCAATACCAGGGGCGCTCCTGTGTCAATTATCCGAGATGGACCACTGACCACAGACTCCTGCAATAATCAAGTGAAACGAACCTTGTTCGGGATCGTGTGGAGTTGCTTGTCGACCATCATCCTTTGTGCGTGGACGACAGTCCATCCGAACGTGCCACCACGAAACAAATGGAAAGCTCGATGGAATCGGTTAATATTGATGTTTTGGATGATTGTCGCTCCAGAGTTGGTCCTGGCCTGGGCTGTAAGACAATTCTTTGCTGCAAGAGAAATACGGAATGAATATAATCGAAGACGGCCAGGTACGTCAAGTTATGATTGCTCTATCTCATTGGAAAATTAAATGAGCAGGGAACAGAATTGCCAAAGTGGAAGAAATGGACGTTGATTCACGGTCATTTGATAGGAATGGGAGGCATCGTTTTCGTTGATCCCGAGGAAGAAGAGAAAGACCCTAGCGAACAAGACGGCAAAGTACTCACGTTTGATACTTTGATGCGGTTCCTTGACGACCCAAACTTCAAATTTCCAGTTATCGCTGCTGCCGACATACAAGACCGGTCCAAAGGCGATGCACTGTGGAAAGTCATCGCAATGCTCCAAACCACATGGTTTATTCTGCAATGTATCGCGCGTGGTCAGCAGCGGTTGGCACTGACGGAATTAGAGCTGGTCACACTCGCACTGGCCAGTTTGAATGGGGTGACTTTTGCGCTATGGTGGCACAAGCCGCTTGGAGTGCGGGAACCGATTAAAATCTATTTGAAAAGTGAAGATCGAAAGAAAGAATCTGCAAGTCAACAAGTAAGTGTTGTAGACTGTTTGTTGACGTTAAGTTAAATATTTTATAGGAGAATCGACGTTTTAATCTTTCTTACAGCTATGTCATCTCAAAAGGTTGGGAATTCGTCAAAATATCAGCACCTGAGACCTTTGGATTCTTTCTAAATCCTTGCGAAGATGGTCCAATGGAGGCCTTTCTCTTCTTGTTCATCGCCATCCCCATCATCGTCCCTTACATCATCACCTTCCCCTTCTTTGTCCTCTTCCCTTTGGGCATTATCTTACTTCTCCAACTCATCAAAACCGAGCCCGTCCCTCGAACATCGCAAAGCCGCGGTCTGCTTGCTGCTCGTATCGTCGCCTCTCTGCAACAACTTCGCTATTCGTTGAGTTCTGCAGTCACCGACTTTGTTGAAAGGTGGTTGGAGAAGATCTTTGACCAGCGCGGCGTATTTACGTTCTCATTTGGGTGGTTCATCCTTCTGCCTTCGCTCTTCATTCTTCTCTCCCTCTTCGCCATGCTTCTTACTCCACTTCTCGGTCTCCTCTTCCTTGTTTCTTTCATCTTCACTGCCGTCTTCGGCATCGTCACCACGAGCGTCATCCGACCTGGTGCATCTCACGTACCATCCTTTTATGCTTCAAAAACACACAGCGATCGTTGGTCTCGCATGGTCGTCTTCGCTCTCTTCGGTGTCATCTTTGGAGGTGTCCATTGTATCGGTTGGGGTTTCAAATTCCCCACCCATTCCGAACAGACCCTCTGGCGAGCGACATCGCTAGCGATCACAGCCATCCCTCTCATCGTCGCTCCAATCGACTTTCTCTTGACTATTCAGGATATCCATTCCTGTCAAGGGTCCAAACGCAACGTCCTTCTCCTCCTCGATCTTATCATGACCCTTCTTCTCTTTATCTACGTACCAGCCCGTTTATCGCTTATTGGACAGGCACTTTCTTTGCTCAGAGCTCAACCACCCGATGCTCTTGTCGCTGTTGATTGGACAAAATACGTCCCGCATTTATTTTCATAGTTGTCTTCGTAATATCCGATGCCTCAATTATTGGGAGACTCACGGTTCAATTGAGCTTCAGTAGGAATAAGTAAAGTGGTATATTATGACCTGAAAGTCTTTTCGATTTCTGGAAGGTTTCGTTGGAGATTCTTTAGGACTTCAAGTCAGGCTTTTGCAACGTTACCGCAACTTACTACTTGTGTGAAACATTGGATGGGGTCGGAAAGGAAATATCCAATGTCATAATCACCCGGGAAAGGGTCCAACGTCGAATCACTTCAATGCAGAAGCTAAAATGTTGATGCGATTATGAATATGGAGTAAGGACTCTGGACAACCGAAACTTGTAAACGGTCAGAGCAAAATCGCAGAATATATCACATCTACATACAATTGGATGTCTTTCGCAAATTTTAAGAAGTGGTAGTAGTCATTTTCATAATAAGAACCGAACATCTAGCAAGAAATTGTAAGACTGGAGGCGGGATAGAGTCGTTCGACACCGCTTTTGAGCCCGGAGGTCCATAGAAACCTTGGGTGGACCTCGATTAGGCAGCTGTTCTGCGCAGCCAACCACATTGGGATATTGCTCTCAATGCTCGGTTCACACAAACAAGACACCTTGAAGACTCGTAAGGCGAATAACTTAAATGGTGTAAGAGTATCCATTCAGGTTCTTTAAAAAGGGGAGAAGACGAGGTGGACTTGAGAGCAGAGAACACGGGAAGTATCTTGAAGTTGAAGTGCAGTGACATGACCGAGGTACTGGTTACTGTATTCGACGGAGATCATAGCAACATCGGCCGAACAACACCACGGCGAGACGAGGATTCCTGGAAGACATCGTGAATGGGGATGTATTTAAAATGAAAAGGCAACATACAGACCCTTTCTCCACTCCCACCATGACAATCTTGTTCTATTTCCTGTTCTACACCTTTTCAGCCTGCAATATCATGGGCGCTCCTGTGCCGTTAGACCTAATTATCCGAGATGGATCACTGAACACAGACTCCTGCAATAATCAATTGAAACGCACCTTGTTCGGGATTGTGTGGAGTTGCGTATCGACGATCATCCTTTGTGCATGGACTGCTGTCCACCCGAACGTGCCACCTCGAAGTAAATGGAAAGCTCGATGGAATCGGTTGAACCTAATGTTTTGGATGATCGTAGCTCCGGAGTTGGTGCTGGCCTGGGCTGTAAGACAATTCTTTGCCGCGAGGGAGATACGAGATGCATATAATCGACGACGGCCAGGTGCGTCAAATGATATACTTATCACTGAACATTAATGAGAATTGAAAATAGGACTACCAGAATGGCAGAAGTGGTCATTGGTGCAGGGACATTTGGTGGAAATGGGAGGTATTGTTTTAGTTGATCCCGAGGAAGAAAACAAGGCTCCTTATGAACAGGACGGAAAGGTGCTCACTCTTGATGAACTTGAACGACTCCTGGAGGACCCAAACTTCAGATTTCCAGTTATGACTTCGGAAGACATACAAGATCGGTCCAAAGGCGACGCGCTGTGGAAAATAATTGCAATCCTCCATACAACGTGGTTTATTCTGCAATGCATCGCGCGTGGTCAGCAGCGATTGGCAGTGAGCGAATTAGAACTGGTTACACTCGCACTAGCCAGTTTCAACGCAGTGACGTTTGCGATATGGTGGTACAAGCCACTTGGTGTGCAAGCACCTGTAAGGATTTACATGAAAATGGGTGCGCAAAAGGAAGAAGTGGCCGCTCAAAATGTAAGTGTTGTGGATTATCTGTTGAGCATATTGTAACCAAATATTTCGCAGGAGGACAGTCAGCTTTTAATTTGCGGCTCTGTCATCTCCAACTATTGGACAATCGTTCAATTAGCAGCAACCGTGACCGTTAAATTCCTTCTAAATCCTTGCAAATATGGTCTCATGCGTGCCCTCTTCGCATTGTTCATCGGCGTCCCCAATATCTGTACTGTTCTCTTCGGCCATCGTCTTACTTCTCAGATTCATCGACCCCAAGCCCGTCCCTCGACAAACACCACAAAGACGTGGTCTGTTTGCTGCTCAAATTGTCTTCTTGCTGCAAGAACTTAGCTACTCATTGCTCTCTACAACCAACATGTTTGTTGGACGTTTGATGTTCATCGCACAGGCCGTGATCCGGTCCCAGCAGCAGAATCTCGACCCAACCACGGAAGAGACTCCGACATTCTCCATCGGACCAACCACTCCTTCCGACTTGTCCTCCGTCTTCCAAAGCCGGCTTTCCCTCTTCTTCCCTCTCTTCTTCCTCACCCCATTCCTCGTTTTCCTCTTCCTCGCGCCATTCCTCATCCTCCTCTTCCTTGTTTCTTTCATCTTTACTACCGTCTTCGGCATCATGACCACCAGCACCATCCACCCTAGCGCATCCCACGTCCCATCCTTCTATGCTCCAAACACAAAGAGCGATCATTGGTCACGAATGGTCGTCTTCGCCTTCTTTGGCGTCATATTCGGAGGACTCCACTGCATCGGTTGGAATTTCCAATTCCCCACCCATTCCGAACAAACACTTTGGCGAGCCACATCGCTCGCGATCACGGTCATCCCTCTCATCGCTGCACTAATTGATTTCCTCTTCGTCATTTATGACATCAATTCCTCCCAAGGGTTCAAACGTACTGTCCTTCTCGCCCTCGATTTCATCATGACCCTTCTGCTCTTCATATACGTACCAGCACGTCTATCCCTTATTGCCCAAGCGCTTGCCTTGCTCAGGGCTCAACCGTCCACTGCTCTCATTGCCGTTGATTGGACAGCATACATTCCACATTTTTTTTCGTAAGTTTCCGATCTTGCTTCTCTTATGAGTATATATTGGTGGTATTGCAAAGTATTCTCGAATGTATTCTTTTTTTCTACAGCTTATATGCGATATAAAATTAATTCGTGACTAACGTTAAGGACTTGAGACTTGAAGCCCAACGCCAAGTGACCAAGGTAAACCCACCTTGCACAACGTTGAAATTGGCTAGGCGGACATATGTGTAATATAACACAGGGCAGCCGCTATTCGATGCAGGGAAGATACCCAGGACATTCAGGCTGGTTGGCAGCGGAAACCCTTGATGATGAACAGGGTATAGAATATGTCTTGTCGGTGTCGATGGGATCTATGTTTTGGCAATTGCCATTAGTTGGAACACGATCCTAAAGTGAGCGCGCAAACTACGGCCGAAGACGTTGCTCGTACTTCAGGGCGAGCGTAGAAGGTACGAATGCGTGGTGTTTGTACAATACGGAGATCTGGTGTATCTATCATCGTGTTCACCAACAAAAAATCGTCATATGAGCATACCCTTTGAATACGAGTCAGACGGTAGATACAGGGAGAGAGATGCGATGCAACACTCACTAACAAAGTATAGTTGACTACGTGACCGAACATCTTTTCAATCCAAAAGTTTCTCGACACCTTCGCAACACCTTCGAGCATCCGGAATGGTAGGTAAAATCAATCGTACCATAAACTAACTTCCGGACAAAACTGAAGAAAACTGTCAGGATTCAAGAGAAAACCTGGAAGCGACAAAAATATCATGAACGAGATTGGGATTCATCTTCCTCTAAAAGCCTTCTTAGTCGCGTCTGTTTGGTTTTGCATTCGAGTTGACGCTTGTCCACAACTGAACAGAGAAGAAATGGTGCGATCTGAATAAATTGTGTAGGGGTCAAAGTGTAGCAAAGAATTCGAAGACCTCGCCGCAGCCTGATCACGATGGGTGTGCCCTGTGTTGAAAATTGAAACTAGGACAGCGCAAAGTGAAGAAAGGAGACTATCTTCAAATTGTCTTTCAGTCCTTGAGGATATGGTCACAGGTATGGAATAACACCCGACATTATCATTCTCGCAATATCCTTCGATTGTAACCTCCCAACATACTTAGTCCACCTAAGAAATCCAAGCATGGTAGCCACGTCAGTGCCAAGCCTTGAGATGGTATTTCAGCATTAAAAAAATTTACGTACAGCAGATTTCCTTATGCCTGAATGCCAATACGCGAGGCCGACGAGAAGCAGAAATTTTAGAGAGAGAATGCGTGCGAACTTTGAACTTTCACTATGTAAAGTAAACATCTGTCAACAATATATTACGAGTCCTACTAGACGGGGGCAGGTGTTGATTGGCATGGTGTGCGAAGATGGTGCCAATCAACACATATCCGCCTAGACGAGTCCGTACAGTCCAACCCGAAAGCCCTTATCACATGTGGTCAAAAAGGAAAATCTACTATACACTGTTGGTCCGTCTTCACACTGATCCATACAGACCATCTTGAGACTGTCACAGACAAATCGGCCGCTAAAGCCATCGATATCCGCACGTCCATCTGTCATGCCAACTACACACTCGGATGTTGAGTGCTTTGCCATATTCAAGTCAACGTCAAGAACTTAGACTATTGTGCTCGAAACGAAGAGCCTAGTCATGGGAGAGCTCAGAGCAGATATACTTACATTCACCGTCGAGCGTCTTCTGAACAAAAAACGCGGAAAGTTTGATGTGCCTTCACCAAGCACTCCGGAGCGCAGGATCAGAGTCGAGTTGTACTCTGGATGATGAACCAACCGAGAAATGACTTCCTCGAACTTTGAATTTATACTCGGATCGGTTGGTTTGTTGCAGGATTCGGGAATTGAGGATGAGTTAAGAAGAATATTATCGCTTTTTTTTCGATGACCTAGCACCAATTTATTGGAAATACAATCGTACGTCACAGATGCAGTCGCACATATCACTAAGAGCACAGTTACAATCGAAGCGGTCTTGTATGATCCATTAGTGTTCAAGTCTGAAAGAAAACAGCAAGTGCAGTACATACCGGTACCTTATGATCAAGATATCCAACCTTAGTCGTGCAACGTCAACACAATGTTTGATTGGACGACCTGTGTCGGGTTCGACATTGAGAGGGTGATCTGATTGCCCTTGCGAGTACCAGTGAACCAATAGTAATTCTGATTATCGAGATCCCGAATCTCGAATGCGGTCGCATCGTCATTGACGTTTCGAAGGACATAGGCTCCTAGATGAGGGCCAAAGGCGAGGGACTTTGCAACGCCAGATGCATCCTTGGTCCAAGTAGACCAGACGCGGGCGCGGCCGTGTGTAACCCAGTCATCAGGGAGGTCAACGATAATGTTCTCGTTGGAAGCGTAGGGCGAGTAGTTGAGTTTGCCAGTGTAGATGGGCATGACTGTATTAGGTTCAAATGGTTAGAGACAATCTTGGCAGTAAAGGTGAGACTCTGAAGACGTACTTCAAGTTGTTGCAAATGTTCAAGTTTGAGGTGACAGTGGGGTGGATGAGTTCGAATGGTTTGGTTTTATACACCCCCGCTGACGGGGTTATGAGTAAGCAAGTCTGGTAACACACATCTAGATTATAGAAGGACGATCTTGAAGACGGCAACATGAAATCCCCGTAAACCTCTAGAATGTTTCTGAAGGCCGATTTCTTAACTAGACAACGCATGGATACACTGCTAATTGTGAAAAGATTGATTTGCCTACACACTAGTACCTCCAGAGGTCTTGGAGATGTTGAATTTTTTTAAAAATTGGCAGAAGATCAGATGCAACCGGTCACGGTACAATCTAAGGTAGGGCTCATTCACGATCCACAAACATCACGTGATTAGCGTGACATTGCACCCTGTTCGCGAAAAATCTTAATGCCATCTGCAAGAAGGGGAAATTAACAAATCGGCTCGCAGGGGACCCTTGCAAATTGACATATTTAGATGACCCTGCAGCTGGATTTTTTATTTTTGGCCTAAATAAAATGGCATTACGAAAACACTTGATTTTTAAGGCAATTTACATATTCCTACTCAAGAATCATGCCCAAAAGACGTGTAGGTGTGCTCAGAAACCTTGGAAAGCATGCTAGTCATAACACAGCACGTACAACAAGTCGTAAAGTTCAAAAGGGGGCATCCGTGCCAATTCCAATACCAAAAGGAAAGGAGAACAAGAGAAAGGTACACTCGGCATGTCAGAATGTCGCCATGGCTCTCATAAATTATATTTCCTAGATTGAGAAGAAGTCAAATAAACGAAAGAAGAGCATGACACGCGTGTCAGACGCGTCAAATGTGGAAAGCGCGGCTGAAATGTCGACAGACAGATGTGTTAATGATGATGCTGTAACAGCGCGTGTAAGCGAGGCTGACAGCTCGCGTGAAAATGAAGCCACAGAAGTCAGTGTGATTTCAAAGGTTGATTGCATCAGGGGTTCTTGCGCTGGTTATGGAGCACTACATACTATTACATAGCACTATAACACCATAGCAAGGGTCCCTATGTATATAACCTCCTGCACTAATTATAGATCAATCAGTGATTGATCCGGAGTGCTACACATTGCTATGGAGCGGAGTCACCTCATTATGCAGTAGTATATAGACTGCTGATCTTGTTATGCAACAATATGAGTCAAGCACCTAACATTACATGTTCCTCTGTCAGTAGCTATGTGCTAATAGTGATTCTTCTCTTTGTGCTCACAAATGCAGGCTAATAACGTAGAATAAAATATATTGTTTACATTACTAAAATTACAAAAACTATGTAACAATTCTTGGGAGAGTCATCCCCATTGTTTCTTAGTCCAGAACTACGGTGGGATGGCCAAGGGGGATGAGAGGCCTTGGTACGAAGAGGTGGAGGACAAATATGGTACACATTCATTGGTGCGGGTCCCTCTATGCCGCCGTTTCACTGTGTCATCGCATCTCTGTTGGCATGGTTGAGTGAGTAAATACAAGAAAATGAAATTTAAACATACGATATTTGGCACTGGGACGGTCGACCCCAACCCCCGCTTTCGTTCGTGTCGTTGGCCATTCAGTCGTCATGAAACGGGGGGTGGAGGTTGTCGTACCATCCAAACCCGCCCAAATTGGGGCGGTTAGAACAACCCAAACACTAAAACTGGTTGGTTTCAGTGTTCGGAAGGAGGGCTAGCCAACAAACACCAACCCAACCCACAAGATGGGCGGTTTTGGTGTTCGATGGCAAAAGATAGGCCGACGAACACCAAAACCACCGTGTTGGGAGGTTTGGTGTTCTCCGGCGAGACATAGGCCTGTAGGAAGGGGATAATGCTTCGGTAGGGAGGTGAGTTAGTAGGATTCAGCTTGTAAAAAAAGAGAAACATACATTTTAAGGGATGGCCGAGATGGCCATCCCACTTAGCCCACATTGTCATCGTTCTTGATACTGTGGCCTTAGAGGGAGCCTACGTGTCGTCCGTTGTCTTGGAAGGCAATCAGTAATGTCAAATAACATTTTATTTAAAATAAAACTTACGTTTTGGAGGGATGGGCATCCTTGCCCACCCCCCCTGTTAGTTACCCCCTCGTCATCAACCCAGGCAATCCACCAATGGGGAGGAGTCGTCGTCCCCAAAAGAAATCAACGCGACGAGGAGAGGAAATCCTCCTCGTCGCGTTGTGTCTGCACTGCACAAAACCTATGATGGATGGAGAAGGTCATTAGTAAATCAAAATGTTGACATAGCCAAAAAAAACGTACAAAGTTGGGGGATGGGCATGACAGCCCATCCCCCGACGTCTTCGTGACCGTTCCCCTACCCTAAATGTTGGGTTGGTGTCGTGGACGGTGGAGGTTGTGGTTGGTTGAGAAGGTCGCGGTCGGAAAAAAGATGGTGGTGGTAGATGTGATTCAAACAAACGGAACTTCGAAGTTGGTTTGAAATTCCAAGTTCAACACTCACGTGACTTTTCCACGGCATCACGCCCTCTGCGAACCTTATCTCTTGACTCCCTTTGCCATCATCACTACTCCATTGCAACGACAACATGAGGAACGACAGGACGGCAAGACGCCACAAGGGGCAGGAAGGACAACGATGAGGGTGGGGGTCGGCCGTCGTGCCATCTCCCAAAGAATGGTTCTTCCTTTTTTTTTCAACCTCTGCTGTGAACCTGACTCGCACCTTTGCCAGATATGATGAAAACGACGCCCCTCCAACCCACTACCCCTTCCCCGCACTCACAGAACACCAGGAACACAACTCCACAGCCTTTATGGGCTGTGGAATTGTATTTCTGATGTTCCATGTCGACTTCGTCATCCGTAGTTTGGTTTCGGACATGGTGAGGATGGGGACCCTCCCTCATCGCGGGTACTTTGGTTTCGAACACGACGAGGAAGGGGAAAACTCTCCTCGTCGTGGGTACTTCGTTTTTGAAAACGCCGAGGAAGGGGAAACCCTTCCTCGTTGTTACATTGTTTTTGGACACGATGAGGTAGGGTTTCCCCCTCTTCGTCGTGTGTACCTCGTCGTTATTACATTGTTTTTGCAGGCGACGAGGTAGGGGAAACCCTCCTCGTCGTGTGTACTTCGTTTTTCGACCCGGCGGGGAAGGGGAAACCCTTCCTCGTCGTTGTTACATTGTTTTTGCATGCGACGAGGCGGGGGAAGCCCCTCCTCGTAGTGTTTACTTCGTTTTTGGACTAGACGAGGCGGGGCAAACCCCTTCTCGTCATATGTACCTCCTTTTTCGACCCGACGAGGAAGGGTTTTCTCTTCCTCGTTACATCGCTTTTGCAGATGATGAGGCAGGGGAAACCCCTCCTTGTCGTGTATACTTCATTTTTCGACCCCCACCACACCCGACAACAACCCCGCAACCCCCGTAAACAAGTGTTTGCACTTGGTTTCGGGTGTTGTGGGCTTTTTCCGGCCATTCTACCACCAACCACCCGAAATCGAGCGTTTGCACTCGATTTCGGGTGTGGTGGTCTTCTGCTGCTGTCACAAGACACCAACAACCCCCGCAATCCCCAGAAACGAGTGTTCGCGCTCGACTTCGGGTCTTGCGGGCTTTCGCTGGCGACTACACCACCAACAACCACAACACCCGAACTCGATTTCAGGTGTTGTGGTCCTCTGCTGCTGCCACAAGACACCAACGACCTGCATCCCCCATACTAAACAAGTGTTCGCACTTGATTTCGGGTGCTGCGGGCTTTCGCTGGCCACTACACCACACCAATAACCCACAACACCCGAAATCGAGTACCAACGCTCGATTTCGGGTGTTGCGGTCTTCTGCCACACGACACCAACAG
>JAIUJM010000183.1:0-22565 GCA_026262225.1 Inosperma sp. D86
AGCCACCTTCATGAGTCGGCCTGTATCAATTACGGTTCTCTTCTCATTTACGTAACCACGGAGAGGCGCCCACATTGACAGGTTAAGGTACAATATGTTTTTTGAGCCAGTTTTAAGCGCCCACCTTTCAAGCGAACTGCATAATTATTTCCAAAAATAGTAAGAAAGACAACAACACCTGCTTCTGTGATAGTTGGCAAGATACACGAGCCGAGCACCGTTGTCTACGGCTTCCGTTGATTCTTCCAGTTCCCGGTCTCGATCGAGCTCGAGGGATAGTCTGACTCGGCGTGTTCGCACAGTGTGACACACTGGCATCTTTGTTCTGTCAACAATGAGTGTTTTTTTAGGTGGCTGATTTTCCCTTCCTTTTCGTGTATGTGAAGGAAGTTCAAGAGACAGATAGTTGCCAAAAAGGTGACAAAGATATCGGATAAGGATGAGACACTGCTGTATGATAATACGAATTTTCATGAACAGTCGACAGTAAAGGAATGCAAATTTTGATTTAGTAGAGGTACGGTACAAATAGTGCCACTGTGTCACCATCTTGTATTTCCTCGCAATTGCGTTTCGCTGAACACCGAAAAAGGAAACTGCGATCATCTGGTGCGATATATTTATAGCTCGCCACCTTGTCCTTCTTGACTTCCACTACTCCCGACTCATCCGAGCTGGTTCTTTGAATCTTACCAATGTCTGGGAATCTAAAAGAGGTTCTCTTGGTGGGCTTCGGCGCAGTCGGCGCAGTTTGTAAGGGCAAAAGTTGGATAATCAGTCGAGCAAAAAAAAACTGACCATTTATTGTTATTTTGCGTGTTAGACTCTCTGGTTCTCAAAAAGAGTGGTTTGGCACGAGTTACAGCCGTCGCGCGAAGTAACTATGACATTGTAAAAGGTTATTTAGTTCCAAATCTCTTATCCGATGGCTCGGACTCTTTATCGATAACCGTGACCCCTATTGTTCTCCAGATCAAGGCATCCATTTTCACAGCCATAAGTATGGGGACATCCAAGGTTGGAAACCGGATCGTTGTACGTTTTTGCTTTTAACTTGTTTAAAGAAATTTTCACGAACTGGTTCATCTGACTTCATAGTGTGTAGGTCTGTTGTGGACGCGGCGGACCAACAATATTCTTATGTGGTCGTGACCACAAAGGCTATTCCGGAACTAACGAAAACACCAAAGATACTTGCTCCTCTTCTTTCGAGGGGCTATACGGATAAGTTTAAGCAGCCAACCTATGTGTTGATGCAGAATGGCTTGAACGTAGAGGTGGATCTGTACAATGCTCTGACGGAGCTACGACAACAGGGTGCCATCCTAAGGGTACCTAGAATCTTAAGTTCCGCAGTTTGGATTGCAACCAATTTAAGATCACCCAACGTGGTCGAATACGACACCTTCGTAAGTGAGGACATTTTTCTTGGCACCCCATATATGAGGGCGTCCAAGTTAATTAACCCTCAACTGTTCTCCTGATACCGCTCCTTTTAGGGCCGTGTGCTGGCAGGGGTCTATCGTCATGAAGATTGCACTACCACGACCAATACCAAGGAAGAAGCCGAATTGCTTCAAGATTTTTCGAACCTGCTCGAAACGGGGGGTTGTTCTGCCAATTTCGTCCCAGAGATTCAACGCACAAAGTTTATGAAGAACTTCTGGAATGTTGTCTTGGCCTCTTTTGCAACGCTGACACGGTAAGACGCGTCTGTTTAATGGAAGCCTGGGCAATTGAAGATCCGTCGGATATAGTCAAAGCCTGCCAGCCATATTTAGGCCGCCTCCTGCAGACGGTTCTTCCGTCACGTACGCCCCTTATGTGTCACCGATAACTGCGCATTTGCTAACACAACACACGATTCCCACAATACGCGGGACGCTTGAAGAACTGCTAGCCGTTGGTATGCAACCCGTAATAAATGGTTGGCTAGACAGGAATTAATTGGTTTGCGCAGGTTGGGCTTTGGGTTTTCCCGATTCAGCTGATGGGTTGCCATCGTCCACAGTGGAGACAACATTGACTAGAACAATAATGCTACACGAAAGACCCGAAAGTACGCACATTCCAAGCATGCTTTTGGATGTTGAGAATGGACGGCCATTCGAGGTTGAAGTGGTTGTTGGGGAAGTCGTGAGAATGGCCAAAGCTAAAGGAATCGCAATTCCAGTGAGCGTTCTCCTGTTTGCTTCTGTGATGTTGACTCATGGGATCACTCGCAGCGAGTGGAACTCTTGTATTCGCTTTTGTTGGTCATCCAAAACCAATTACTACGTACAAGCGGACAATGATTCAGTTCCGAGTGGTCCGCGTCTTGATGTAAGACGGGCACGTTGTATTTGGCAGGCAATACATTGAATTCTACCTGCGGAAATGAATCCTGTTATAGAAAGATCAATGGAATCAAATTTGAGCGCTCAAATGTGATGATTTCCATGAGTCATTGACCTCGAGGCCTTTGGTCTTCCAAGTCAAAAAAGCTGTTTGTCTTCAATTTGTATGCGATTGGTGTTGTTTGTCGATGAGCCAGTTCAAAAAGGGCCGTGCGTGTGGACGGCTCCCCAAGAAACTTGCCTGTATTGACTTTGTTCCCTAAGGGCACACCGTTCAAGGTAGCTGTTGAACCTTGTTCCCCCAGGTAACATTATCGCTCCGACAAGCTCTTAACCAAGTTTTTCTCATATAAGTTCCTTTTGAAAGTTAGAACAAATATCAATTCCGAACTTTCCCCTTTCAATCAACTATTATCTTTTTTTCTGAGCCACTCAAGATATCATCATGGCTTACAGAGGAGACAGAGGACGTGGTAGTCGTGGTGGGCCACCACCCCGTGGAAGTAGTCGTGGTGGTCGTCCCGGCGGCGGACGTGAACAGGGAGGGTACTTAATCGTTGATCAAATCTGCGGCTAGATAATGCTGATTGCCACACACATTTTACAGGATATTCCTACAAGGTCAAGCTGCGACCGTCGATCCTCGCATCGCCGATGATTCCGATAAGGCCTTGGTGTCGTCCTTCCAAAATATGCGGATAAATCCTAACGATTTGCCACTCCGTCCTGGTTTCGGGACAGCAGGAGTACCCATCAAACTTCGCACAAACTTTTTTCCTGTCCAATTCAATTCCACTCGACCGTTCTATGAGTATAATGTCGTCCTTAATCCCGTCGCTGGCACTGCGATTCGTCGTGTGAGACGAAGGATCTTCCAGCTTGCGGAACAGAGTCCGGATTGGGCAAACTTTGGCTTGCGGGGCATCGTTGCCCATGATTACTCATCAAAGCTGATAGCATCTAAGCAGCTACAACAGCCTATGGTCGTCAAGGTTCAATTCTATGACGAGGACGAAGCTGGTCCCAAAGCTAACGGGAAGGAGTTTACTCTTTCGATCGAATTTATCCAGACTATCGACACTTCTGCCCTTGCAAAGTAAGTTTCACATGCCATGATTGTCTGCCAGGGAGTATAATTTACAAATTACATAGACACTTGCAAGGTCAATCACAATACCGTGATTATGATGTTATGCCCAACCTTTCGGCTTTCAACCTTATCGTCTCCGCCTTCGCGAATCGCATCAATGGTGGAGGTGTAATGGTTGGCAGAAATCGTTTCTTTTTTCCAACCGCTGCAGACCCGTTTGATCTTGGTGGCGGTCTGGAGGCCTGGAAAGGCTTCTATTCTTCCGTTCGTCCAGCTCACAAGCAATTAATGGTCAACGTCAATGGTGTGCTGCCTTTCCTTATATGTATTTTTATAACCTGATTTCACCCCTCTTTCTTTTTCTAGTTTGTACCACTGCCTTCTATAAGCCAAGAAACCTTGCAGAAGCAATGATGGAGTTCAAAAATGCTAGTTTCGGTGCTAGACCTTCCGTCTTCGTCAAAGGTGTGAGAGTCAAGACTATTCATCTCGACCGAAAGAAGACAGTGAAGACAATCTCCAACTACAATGCCAGACAATACAAATTTTTTGTCGATGAATACAACGCAGAGATGACTGTCGAGCAATATTTCAAGAAGAGTAAGCTTATCGCGTTCTTGTTCATTTTCTGAAACCAAGTTACCTTGTACCTTGATAGAGTATACTATCACCTTGCGCTACCCCGAGATACCACTTGTGGACGTGGGCAGTGGTGCAAAAGGGAATCTTATGCCGGCCGAACTTTGCGAGATTTTGCCAAACCAAGCCTACAAAGGAAAGCTCACCGATGAGCACACGGCATTGATGATTACTTTCGCAGCAAAGCCTCCCAATATCAACGCTCTCGCAATATCGACCAAAGGTCTCGACGAGCTGGGATTCCGTCCCAACGCATCTCCACAACTATCAGCCTTCGGGGTTAACATCGGGAATAACATGGCCGTCGTCCCTGCCCGTATTCTTCCTCCGCCTAGAATCCAATACGGACAGGGCACTCCGTCAGTTGACGAAAAGGCGTCTTGGAACCTACGAAATGTCAAGTTCACCAAGGGTGCTCGGTTGGAAAACTGGGCCGTGATGGTCATTCGTGACGGGAACGACAGGGACGAGTTCTCCAACCCGAACGATCCTGCTTTTATCGAAATTTATAGAGGATTTGCGACCATGTGTCGCAACAGCGGAATGAACGTTGAGCAGAAGGATCCCATGATTGTTCCCGCCAAGCTCACAAGAAAGCAGGAGGATGACCAGACGAGGAGCAAGGCTATTGATAACATCCAGGCGGCGCTTAAGACTCTCCCGAGGAAACCCTCGATCGTTCTTGTTCTCCTATCCAATGGTGATAAACATATCTATTCTGGGTTGAAGTATCTTTGTGATGTCATACTTGATGTTGGTAAGCGCATATATCCAGGTTGTATTCTTTTGGCTTGTCAAACTGACTACCATTTTTTCTTTTACTTCAGGCACCGTTTGTGTCCATTCCGCGAAAATAAGGAAGGAACGAGGTATGTGGATACCTTTCTACTTTTTGAAGTTTTTCTCAAACCGTCCTTTATAGGCCAGCTCCAGTACTTCGCCAACGTTGCCCTGAAATTCAACACCAAGCTCGGAGGAGTCAAGTGAGTTCCAAGTCTTTTTTTTAAAAAATCATCACTCTCACCACCCAAAAAAATTCCCAGTCACGCTCTTGACGTCCAGAGCATGTCTTGGTTGAAGAGGGCTCCAACCATGCTTGTCGGTATTGACGTTACTCATCCAGGTCCTGGAAGTGTCAAAGGCACTCCATCCATTGCTGCTGTTGTTGCCAGCTGTGATCCCGACTTTGCTCAGTATCCTGCCTCCATGGAGGTGCAAGAGTCGAAGAAAGAGGTATTTTAGTTTCTTTCTTTGTTGTTCAGCCCATTAAAGGAGACACGTATTTTTTTCTTCGGTTAGATGGTCACAAACTTGGACAAGATGATGGTAGCTCGTCTTGAAACATTCAGGTCCAAGAACAGGTTATTGCCTCAACGCGTGCTGGTATATCGTGATGGTGTTTCGGAGGTATGTGTCTCTTGCATTCCTTGATTTTTGAAATACTTGCTTATTTTTTTTCGACGGGTCATTTAGGGACAATTCATGAAGGTTGTCCAGGAAGAACTTCCATTAATTAAGATGGCTTTCAGGAAGTTTGACACTGCTCAGAAGGCATATGAGCCAGCGTTAACCATCGTGATTTGTGTAAGTTCATCGTCGTATGTCAATCAGTAAACTGACAACAATCGTTCAAAGGGTAAACGCCATCACACCCGTTTCTATCCGACCGAAGATGCTCAGGCAGACAGCACTGGCAACCCACGTCCAGGGACAGTGGTCGATCGTGGTGTTACGGCCATTTATCATTTCGATTTCTTCTTGCAAGGTCAGTCAAAGAAGTCATGATCGTCTCACTCAAAACTCATGTTTAAATGCAGCGCACGGAGGTCTTCAAGGCACGACCCGTCCCACGCACTATTATGTCGTCCACAACGAAATAGGATTTAAGGCCGACGAACTTCAAGTGCTCACCAATGCCGTCAGTTATATGTTTGCTCGTGCCACCAAGGCCGTCAGCCTTGTTTCGCCCGCGTATTATGCCGACCTTGCTTGTGAGAGAGGCAGGTGTTATTTGCACAAACTTTTGCAAGGCATTACGCCGCCTAATGCCAATACGGAGGAAAATGTGTGGAAGAGTGCGGTGGAGACCTGGCGTCAAGGTGTCAATGGAAGGAACTTGAAGGACACCATGTTTTACCTTTAAAATTTTTTGTTACTGTATATTTCGTCAACTTCGGTCCATGTCCTTTTAGAAGCTGTAATATTGTCCTGAAACTTGTATACATAACCTATCCTATATGAAATTGTGACTTCCTACATTCATCTTATCTTCTAATACGTAGTAAAGATCTTCGACAGAAAACATTAAGGTAATTTGTATTACTAAGTTTCCATAAAGCCAGATCAAAGTACAAGTGACATCACTACGATTTCACAGACGAAACCATAATACAGGTAATAAATAACTCTGTGCTAATTAATACTCATCAACATCCGACAACGAGGCGTATTCCGATACAGAATGATGGTCCTCGTATTCCTCGACCACATCCCGCATCGCATATCGCATGATCGGGGTAGTCGGTATCAACTTGGGCCCCAAAACTTCCCCAATCGGATCCTCATAATATGCACTCTGGAGACGACTGGTGGCGAAACCCATGCCTCCCAACTCAGCCTGTGAAACTGGCATCATGACTTCTTCACTGTCGATCGGAGGTGGGTCCGAAATCGGCAGTGGTAGTGGCCCATCTGATGAAGTCTGATGTGGTTGTGGTGCTGGACCAGAGGCACCAATGACACGAGAAGAAGGGCCAGGCTGTCTTGCAATCGTGCTATCCCTAATCCCTCCCGGACCAATTCCAGTTGCAGGACCAGGCAACACGCACTCAGTCCATCTTAAATCCAACACCCTTCCCTTTACCATCCCATCCACCGAACGCACGCCGAGCTCTCTGCACAAATGGAAGTATGGCAGATGCGTCGTACCAGGCTGTGACAGTCTCGACATCACTTTCAACAGTTGCATGGCCGAAAATTCAGGTGGACGACCGAGAGCCATAGTAGATGAACCAGAAAATGACGATGCGGCATCACCGGCTCCACCACCGGCGTTGGGTGCGAAGGGAAATGCGAGAGTAGGGTACATTTTGAATCCTGCAGGACCGAGTCCCGGATGAAGTGTGTCAGCTGCACTCGTGTTGGGATTTCCGTTGGGTAGATGATTGCTACCACCTCCCCCACCTTCTCCACCTTCGCCGGCAGGTGCGCCGGTAGCAGCCTGAGAAGAATGGATGATGTGCAGATTAAGCAATGAATGCGCTTGAAGGAAGTGTGAGCTCTGCTTGACTAATGTTTGAATGAACCTCGTAAGCAGGGCAGTTTCAGGTTTCAGGTTTCTTATTTTACGTACTGTCTAATGTGCCATTTGAGTTGACTACAAAACGAAGGTGAGCATGGGAATATAAATAAGGAAAACAAAAAGAAACGCACCAAAATCGGTGATGTAATCTTGCCAATGAGCCAGCCTTCCACCAAAAGCGTCATACAGGACCTCAAAGTTCAGGGGACCACGAAGCCTCTCGGGGACGCGAGGCAGTATCTTTTCAATGTAAAACTTCCTAGTCTCCTGTTTCGAGCAATCTCCGATCGTGATGATCTGTTTGCGAAAGAATTCTCAGCTTAGTTCCAAATCAAAAGGGGTGGCTTACCTTACAATGCTGCATCACGTTCAGCTGCCTCAACCACGTCTGATAAAACGGGTCGCTGGTAGCATGTATGACGTGGCACAATCTATCTTGCTTCGTCAAAACAAGCATTGAATCGAGTAAACACTTCATAGTGTCCGTCGATTGAATCAGGACGGGACTATGAAGTTTTGTCAAACAAACGCTATAACATGCAATAAGGCTGGACATACAGCTTATGGGCTTCATCGAAAAATATGACCTAGAAAAAAAAGCAACGAATAAGAAAATGTCGTCGTACCCCTCAACTCAGAAAGTTTACCGGCATCCTCTTTACAGGTTTTTCCTTCATCTGACCATTTCCCTTCTCTACATGGGTTTCCTCACTCGCTCGTTCCCTCCTAGTCTCACCATTCACCTTTTTCTTCCGCCAACTCCTGAATCCCCATCTTGACGACTTCACAGACTCAGAATCTTCCACCTGGGTTCGTCCCGAATCACTGGAATCCTGACGACGACTTTTCTTGCTGGCACGTGAAGTCGATTGGGTCCTACCCAGATTATTACCAGTAGTAGAACTCTTCAAGTTCTCTGATGGTTCAAATGCCCAGTACTTCAACAATGAACTCTGGAAGAGCTCCATTAATCGTGCAATGTCACTCGTCTTCACGGTCTGTTGCTTCGAATCAGCAGTACATTCCGACATCCGACGCTCGACGCTGAGTCTGTCGTGCTACGCATTTTTGATTAGTTTATCGTCAAAAAAATTGTTTTAGGTGACGTGGGATGCATATATGCAACTTACCTTGAAGCCCCAGGCTTCTCGTTCGAATTCCTCGTACCCTTCCATCTTGGATGCGATCTCTTCAAAGTATTGCTCCATTTGTTGGCTAAGACTCATATACAGACTCGAAAGATCTGCAAAACCTGCGATACGGAGGTCAAAGTGAAGCACGTGAAACTTCTCGTTTGAAAGGATTTCACGAAGGAGTGCGGTCTAATGGAGAAGACTGTCATTAATCTTCTGAGGGACCAATAATGATACAAACCTTTCCAACCGAACTGGGTCCGAACAACACGGTGAACGAGGGTTCGCCCTCAAGGGCACGTTCTATGGCCTGCATCTCAGCTTTCCGAGGAAAGAACCCAGGGAGACGAGCGAACGCGTGTTTGGGTCGAAGCTGTACACGCTCTTTGCTCTCCTGGAGCTCTCTTCGTGCATCGTCCAGCAGCCTCTTCGATTCTGTAAGCGACCGTACCGTCTCTGCTGGCTATCATTAAACGAACAAATGAAAATATTTTTAGCACTCAAGGTTCAAAAGAAAAGCCCAGGAAGACTTACATTCGTTAGAACACCAATAATCTCTCCCATTCCAAAAAAGTTTCGTTTATTGATATCAGGAGCGATGTAAGAGTTGCGTCGTCGAGGGATGTTACTGCGGAAGAGCCAGTGCATAGACGGAATAATAGGGGATCGCGGTGGTCCTGTTGCTTGTCCACGGGGAGTCGGTGCAGGTTTGCGCAGCTTTCCATGTGCAGGATTCATATAGCAAACGAAATGGAGGTCACGAAGTGATATTAAGTTTGAAACCTCCGGACCAGCAGTAGGCGCGTGAAGAGAGAAAAAAAGCACAAAGTATGTAAATTAACTGCAAAGTTTCAGAAGGCAACACAAGTAAGTATCAGCCCCGTACGTTGCTGATAAGAGGAAGAGAAAATCGAACACGAGTTTCTCACATACCATACGATACATGTGTTGTACAGCTGTTTTGCGCTTATCCTGAGCGTGGATCATATCGACCCTGACGTGTTTTGGTGGACGTTTTCCATGATGCCCAGTGTTGGCAATATGAAATTGCCAGGAAAAGGTTGCCTCGAGGCAAATGCAAGGACATTGTTTTTCAACTGGCAAGATCATTGCTAGTCTTTGTCCTTGGGTTTCAACTCCCTAACAGCAACGCTCAAGGCCGTGTATCTCGAACAAGGAACAATGTTGACTTCAAGAGAAGGGGTGAACATGATGTTGCAGTCCATAAAAGGTAATCAAGCCCGGTACGCGCGGACCGGGCAGAGCAGGAAAAAAATAAAACCAGGCAAATATGTTACAATTTCAAAATCTAGTAGCTATATTCAGAATCATATCCACTCTCTTGCTGAGTGGGAATACGCCTCCCGCCTCTCCATACAACACGTTCTTCATCCGAACCCGAGTCTACTACCCGCGAGCGCCGAGTACTCCGATGCGAAGCTTGCCGTCTAAGCCCATGGAAATCAGAATCATCGTCGTCTGAGTCTGCGTATCCATGACGGCCCCTTTGTAATTGTGCCCCGGCCCATCGTGCAACCTCGCTTTCTGACGCGTCGTCGTCGTCGTCATCAGAGGCTATGGTCGCTCTTACACGAGCACTACGACGAGGCGGAAGCACAGGCACATCACTGTCCGACTCAATCGGAATGTTTCCTTCAGATTCATCATCGGATTCCACGTATCTTGGTCGACGAGCTTGACGGACGTCACGATTTCTTGGCACTTCTGGTTCGCTCTCTGGCTCAGTAGTTGCATAGTTTTCAGGCTCCTCGCCATTGTCCTGATCTTCACTGTGAGATCTCCATCCTGGACCGGCGTCGCCATCATAACTCTGGTAAAATTCTTCTTCGTCTTCGTCAAGGTAACGATATTGGCCCACGGTTCGTTCAAAATGGTCTAATTCATCTTCCAATTGTTCCAAGCCACCCTCAGCGTCCTCTACTTCATACCAACATCCTTCTTCATGCTCTAGCCAGATATCATCCCCATCCATGTCGTGTTCATCGTGATCTGGTATACCTTCACCCTCCTCCTCATCTTCCCATACGCGTTCAAGGTCCAGAGATGATTCATCATCATCCACATCCCATAAAGGCCATGGGGGTCCATAGTCCGAATCATCGTCCTCGTCAGCGAGATGACGGCCATACACCCTCTCACATCCAGAACAAACCCCATCCCAAATCTCATGGAAACAGTCAATGCAACGATAAACCCCGCCGTCCTCCTCATCAAACCATCCCAAACCTTCGCGATCTTCCTCTTGACCAGGATCTCGATCTGGTCCAGGAGGATGATCAAAACTACCAGGAGGAGGTCGGAAAATATTGCGCCACGGATCGTTATTAGCATTGCGTCTGTCATTGTTGTCACCATTTTCTTCCCGCGCTGACGACGGACTCTGAGGTAGATCCACCAAATGGCTCTTCGTAAGCGCAGAAACCATATTCTTAATATCCCACATCTCCACAGGACGCGCAGATACCGTAGCACGACAGAGAGGGCACGTCTTTCGGCGACGAATAAACGTCCCACGCCTAGCAGCGGCGTTGTTCAATATCTGGCTAATCTCGTCACCACCCTGTTGTTCTTGGTCTTCAGGGTTTCCAAGGCCTTCGATGGGGTTCTGGAGTGCCGTAAACCAGCGGACGAGACACCCGTAGCAGGTGACGTGTCCACAGGGAGCCAGCGCGTAAGGTCGATGCATGAGATCCAAGCATATCTGGCACGTTAGAGCTTGTTGCTGCTGTTGAAGGTGCCTTTGGTGTTTCTCAAGCAGCTGTTAGCGGCCGCAACAAGAACAGAAAAGAAATTTGAAATTTGTTAGCTTTTCTGTGAAGAAGTGAAAAGAGAATATAATCCTTGCCTTTCGTTGTTCAGCAAGCTGTTCCTTCAAACGAGAAATCTCCTGAACCTGTGCATCGGATTCAGGCCTATCGATCGCGTTTAGCTTAATTTCAGAGGTTTCGTTTGCTATCGCAGTCCTCGATGAAGAGCCTGAGATAAGGTGGCGACTTGACGTAGGTGATCCACGCGTCGACCCCTTAGATGACGACGCAACGGACCGCGCTTTCCCCTTTCCTTTGTCTGATGACTTGTCACATCTCTATCAGATACAAACGGCAAAAATGAGCCAGGGAGATGACATACACTATAGGTGGGCAGTTCGTCTTCGCTACTCTCAATGGGTTCAGCGGTGTCCACAATGGAATCAGCAGTGCTTTGAGTCACCAATGATTCCTCGACAAAACCAGTTGACAAAGTCGAAACCGAGTCTGAAGGCTGAACTGAATCAGTACGAGCACTAGACACAGGTCTCTTCTTTCGTCGTCGTCGTTTCTTCTTCTTCTCTTTATCCTTCCCATCAGTCTGGAGTGATGAGGTTATTGCACCAACAATTGCACGAAGATCCATCCTGGGCTTCTTTTTTTCTCTTCTTCCTTCCTCGATTAATTCGGAGCCACTCCTCTTGGGAGTCTGACTGTGTTTTTCTCTCTTGTTAACATTATTTGTGTGGGACTGGAAGACCGGCGGACCACTTGAATTGGCGCTCATAGTGGCATTAGCACGATTGGTCGGTATACTAGGTCCTGAGGTGGCATTTACGCGTGCTGGAGGCATAGTTCATGGGAGTCGTTGTATTCGAGCAGAAGAAGGACGACTATAAACCAAAAGAAAGAGTTGTTGACAGAGTGACAACGCCCCGCAAAGCAAAAGTACCGTGACAATCACTCTTTCTCACGCCTCTCAAAGCAACAATAAATCATTTCTCCCGTGTTCAAGTATACTTACATAGATTCCGTAACGGGTGGTCGATGGTGGTTAAAAAAGTGCGAGTGAAACGCCCGACTCCGTTTTGTTCTGTCCCATCTGCGCAAAATCTCGAGGAGTCAGACTCACTAGAGGTTCTAAATCAAGGAGTCCAACAAGCAAAGCGAACAGCCATTCTCCAACAACTATCTACCAAACAAATGGTCGTATTGTAAAATCTTTTATAGACCTTCAAGGAGAAGTCCATTGGACGCTCGTCGAATCCAACAAAGTAAAGGCATATATGATGATTGAACTTGGAAGGAGACAGGCCCATTACAACGAGTCGCACATACGCTGTGAACCACATATGCCCTACACAGAAACCACCCTCATTAGCCATCGATGAATCAACGATTCAATCTCGAAATATAACCCACCTTCCCGTTGCTACCACTAGATCTGAGAGGACAACACTTCGTTCCAGGGTCCTTGCAATCTGATTGAACACTGCATGGCGGGTGATGGGGCACGGCCAGAGTAAAGGTCGCGAATAAAATGACGGAAATTAGGTACTTTGCTGCCTTCATTTGGTTGTACTTCGTTCTGGCGTTAGGTAAGGTTCATCATAATCAGGAAGAATATACCAGTCATTGAAGAGATAACTCACAGGTAAACCTTACGTATTGGTTGCGAGGATCCAGCCTCTTATAGCAGATGTCTAAGCACTCTGCGGTGGAAGTACGAAATAGAGAGAGCAATGCTGTGTTTGCCACGCCCGTTATGGCTGCTGCCGAATCCACTTTAATCCGGCCCGAGGCCATCATGATCTTGGCGATCCACCCACTCAGAATTATCGAATGCTTATAGTTTGTTGAATTTAGCGAGATTTGTATATTAACGACTATCCTACATACATGACATGTAACTACTACTACATACAAGAAGCGATTAGAAGAAAAGGATGGAAAAGGCAGAAGAGGAGGCGGCTATTGTACAGAAGCTCAGATAGAGAGGTGATAGAGTCAAGAACCTGGAAAGCGGAGTTAAAAAATAGAAATAGAAAGATTTTTGACCATTTACGTGGCACCGGAAGAAATGAATGAGAAGGAAACAACAAGGAGAAATTATTACATTCGCATGCGTTTCGAAGGGGTTTGAAAGTTAGAGAATACCTCTGAGGCAGTTCTGGAGGACGTGGACGGTGGGGTGCGAGTGGGTAACGGTTTGGAAAGGTTCGGAACCTGGGGAGCCTCGGGAGGGTAAGGGGACTCAGCGAGGACTTTGATGCTTTGCGCTATGAGATGATAAATCTAACGAGATATTGAGAGAAAGGTTATCAGTCATCAAGGAGACTCACCTTTTTGGTCGCTCCGGTTCCACTGTCTTTCCAGACCCAGCAAACCAACCCAGCTTTGACGAGGACCAAGGTGCCTTCACGGAGTTTGTCATACATCTGCCAGGGTGGGACGAGGTTGTTGTCGATGTCGCGAATGTCCTGTTGGACAACTCTGGCGTTCTTCTGTTGGAAGAGCGGACCTCGGTGATCGGGCAGCTTGTCCAAAGGATAGGACGCATGAAGCTTGATTTCCGAGTCGTTTGCTGTAGTCGGTATTGAGTGTGAGAGGGGGTTTAAGGGCATTTAAAACATACCATTTGCAACAACGGGTGGGGAACTTTCTCCTTCCGGGGGAACTGTTCTTTTTGTGATTCTTTGGCGACCGCGACCGTCAACGTGAGATGGGACCTGAAGAAATGCGAGAATAAGGTAAGTAAGGGGAAGCGGATTGGGTGAGGAAAACGGACCTGATATTTTCGAGGGAGAGTGATAACAAGAAGGTCGTTCGGGCCGTCAGAAGAGGCCTTGACACATTCCTGGACGAACGTGACTTTCTTTGTGAAGAAATAAGAGGATGATTGGAAACGGGGGCAAAATATGATTCTTACCTCGCCAGATTGCTCCTCGAGGTCTTTCTCCAAACCACGCAAGTCGTCAAACGTGGCGACTTGGTTATTGAAAAAGATCGACAAGCGTTCGCTAGCTAACGATGGTTTGCCGAGGACAAGTTTGTCCTTAACTGTAGTCGTATCTTTGATCGGCTGTTAAGGAGGAGGATTGGTAATGAATACGTGAAAGGAGACTCCAAGTTTCTTACCTGGTTTCCTCGATATGAACCGGCGGCGCCTATGGCGGTTCCCGAGTGCGAACTGCATACCTGGCCGACAAGGATGGCGGTCATGTCGTCTCCGTTCTTGTCGACGTACTTGAAGCAACCGAGATCATCCGGCTTTGCGTCACGGACGAAATGCACGCCATATTCTTGTCCGGCTAGCGCAAGAGGGCCGAGGTCTTGCATTTGTCGAAGGATGTCGTCGTAGGTACCATCCAGTTGTCTTTTGACGAAGATATCGTCGGGATCTATTGTCGTCATGAGGATAAGCCGATGATAGAGGGGGAAATGCATTGAGGGGGGGGGCATTTCGAATTTGGAGGGGCCTTTATACCTAACAGATGGTGAAGGGTCACATTGCCATTGTGTCATGGTGAGAAATCATCGTCATCGTCGTCATGCAAAAG
The DNA here is from genome assembly GCA_026262225.1 of Inosperma sp. D86. Taxonomy (NCBI): domain Eukaryota; kingdom Fungi; phylum Basidiomycota; class Agaricomycetes; order Agaricales; family Inocybaceae; genus Inosperma; species Inosperma sp. D86. The sequence goes on from JAIUJM010000183.1 coordinate 14,828, forward strand.
GTGTGTAAGAGACCTTTGAATGGCATTGGAGCTCGTCGGATGACAGGAGAGGTGAGGGCGGGTCTGTGTAGAAATGAAAGTTGTCTGAGATGAGAGCAATTAAATTGAAAGGCCTGCAGGTCCGACCGGTCGGCATCATTGGGAATGGTTGGAGGGGTCCACAGAGTGACGGATGCTGTCAGGCGCAGGACTGGATTTGGAATTGTTATCAATAATGCAGCTAATTGAATTTTTTGGATGGGTCGAGGCATGTCGGGCTCCACGAGGAGTGTGGGGTTGGGATTACAGAAAGGGCGTGCTCTTTTTCGAGGGTTGGCGGACCTTTGAATGCATTTAAGGATGTTTATTCACAGCATCGAAGGTGCTTACATGGGTCAGCTCATCACCGATGACGAAGAAAACGGGCTTTTGTTGGATGTAGGGGCGGCACGTCATTTATTTATTGTTTAATCTTTTTTGGAAGAGAAGCTGAGTTTATGATCGGTGACGTTTTGAACGCTCCTCTCTTTCATCTTGAGCGAGACGGGGTCGTTTTAGGGGTGTAGACGATTCGGACCTCGAGGGTTTGTGAAAAAGAGAAGAGATGTTAGGTTGTGTTAAAGTCTGATCGATCTTTGTAATATTGATGATCGTTTGTTGATGTAGGCTTTCAAGTCTTTTTAATTCCGTTCTCAAGTCTTCGGATTGGCGACATTGGATTTTTCGTTGATTAAATGGACGCAGGATTAAGAGGCCTTCAAGGCTCTTCACTCGGGACAACATGACATAAGGGGCCTCTGTTCCCCTGCAGCTCTGGACGTCGACGATTGCTTGTTGCAGGGTTTGACCTTGCGCTTTGTGAGTAGTCATTGCAAAGGCAGGTAAAATTGGAAGTTGGGTACGTTTTATAGTGCATTTTTTCTTGCTGTGTGGATGCACGAAATGCATGTCAACCGTATCTTCTAGGATAGGCGCTTCGTGGTCTTTAAGTTTTGGCAATGCAGGTCCTGTAATGGTGTCCGATTCAATGACACAGGAAAGAGCGTGTCGGTTGCCATTGTTGTCAGTATAGTACCTGATGCTTTTTAAGATTCCTGTCGTTCCATTCACTATACCTGCATTAACGTCGAAGTTTTGTGTTACCATGACGGGCATGCCGATCACAAGAGGGATTCGACCTAAGCGTTGGTTTGTCTGACCAGAGTCCAATGTTAGTAGGTGATTTCGAAGCATGTCATCTTGAACGTGCTTTCCTCCTCTTTTATCAGATGCATAATACCAATGAAATTCCTGTCCCGTCCGCTGTGCAAATGTAAGAGTTGCTCTTTCATTTATTGCGTCTTTGGAAGCATTATCTGATACAATTATCGGAACGTTCTTCCAATCGGCCCAATTAGGTTTCACCACGTTAATAAGACGGGTATTCAAAGTCTTATAATCCTGTGCTGTGCATCTTCCCGTTCTGAGGCGTGTCAGTAAATCAACAAAAGCCTCGTTTTCGGGGCCCGTTTGCCGCATGACACGGTGTAATCTCAGAACAGTGGTTACAGATAGCCAAAGGAGCTTGCCTAAGATGTCGTTTTGTCCTCGTTTGGATGCTGATTTGACTTGGGTGCAGTCTATCTGACTTGCTAGACGAGTTTGACCTACTGGAGGCAGTTGACAAAAATCACCTGCGAAGATGATGTTGATGCCTCCAAAAGGGTGTGTGTTTCCCTTTGCATCATTCAGTGCTTCACTGATTTGCAGTAACATTGAACATCCTAGCATGGACACCTCATCAACAAGAAGAAAGTCGACACCGTCCCACATGCTGACAAGGTCTCTATGTGTTTTGCTAGAAGGATTTCTTTTGGATCGTTGGTTTAAACACAGTGCAGTATGTAATGTCATTCCTTTGATGTTTCTTGCTGCCACTCCCGTATAAGATGCTAAGCGAAGTCGTCGTTGCTGGTTTCGTCTTGTGAAAAATTCACGAACAGCATCAATAACTCGTGATTTACCCGTACCACCAGGTCCAATAAGCAGCATGCGTAGGGGATTTCGGTCATGTCCAGGTAAAGATTGGTTCACAATGACTTTGAATGCTTGAGCTTGCTCTTCATTTAGGGTGAACATACTAATGATATTGTCAACAATTGTAGAAACATCATTGTCTGGTACCGGTGCGCAATGTTGTTCAGTGCGTGCAACAATTGATGGTTGCAAAGCAGATTCATTTGTGAGACTGCTTCGAAAGCGGGATCCGTCAGTGATAGTGACTGATTCACCACTAGGCCCGTCGCGTTCTGGGCATATTGATGTTGTTTTCCATGTATCTCGACGGTCGTCATATGTTGTTCTCCAAATATCTTCATCAGAGGAACCATTCATATCCTGTTGTGATACATCATGAGTGGTTGGTTCATCTACGTCCATAGCCATACTTGATGTTGACGAGAGATTGGGATGGAACATTCCAGATTCCTCGAGAGTGTGTAAGCATGCTCTAACTGCTTCAGTAGTGTGAAATGAACGTTCAGAAGTACAGGCTTCAATAGATTCAAGGTGGTTTAAAATTGCTTCACAGTCGTCATCGTCTTCACCATTCTGAAAATCATCATTTGCAGGTCGTCTCGAAGTTGATTCCAATTGCATACGTTTTATGGCGGTTGCTCTCTGTTTTCTTCGTTGAGTAAAATGATCATCGCGGCTCACTTTGCATTCATGTAACAATTGAATGTTGTCAATATAATCTATTATTTGTCCCTTATCAGGGTCCAAGGTTTGAGTGAAGGATTGAAATGCTTCTGGCCATGTGTAGGGTTCAGGTCTAAGATCAGACAACTGTCTCCAGGGTTTATATAACATTAACATGAGTCGGCAGTATCTGTCGTATGTGTCCTTTTCATCTTTTCGAGGCATTGAAGGACCAATAGGGACGGGAACAAAGTAGGTCCCTGCAAAGCGCACTTTACTGTGATGTGTTGAAAAGTCTGGATGTTCAGGCAAGAAAGGGACTTCAATACGTTTTTGACGGGAATGGTTCTGATCCTCTTCACTGATGTCAATGTCCACTCTTGTCAGAGAATTTTCGTCACCAGTAACCGATGGTTCTTTTTGTTTGGTTTTTCGAACTTTATCTGTCTGGGCAATAAAATCCCATAAATTCATGTCTTTCAATTTTTCCCCTCGAAATAAATAGTCTGTAACCTGATCAGAGTTCAATGCAATTAGTTGTCCATAGTTGTTTATTGAAACGGTTATTTCACTCTCAGGAGATGAAGGATCACTTAGACTTGCAGAGTCCTCTATTTCATTGTCATAGTCCTCAATAACATCAATATCTTCACAGTCTTCATTGTCCATATCTTCAGGCGAGGCAGACAAATTATAGTTAGATGCCAAAGACGTTCGGCTTTTTGGTATAGTAGGATCAGTTTTGGTAAGAAAAGATTCAAAAGAGGTCCAATATAAATTTCGATAATTATGGCTTGTGAAGTGGTCTTCAAAGTCCATCACATATGATGCGACTTGTTGTCCTGAGAGTTCTTGGTGAGAAATAAGAGCATAAGCACATCGTTGCAATAGACGTTTCGCTCGAAATGTGAGGTCATCTTCATTAGGATTATATTGTCCCAATTTTTTAACAGCCAAGTCCAAAGCGGCATATGCAATATGAGCTTTTAATTGACTTTTTGTAATGTAATCAGTGATATAATAGATCATTGCTTTTGCAGCAGCACCTGAACCAATAAACTTGATATCCATATTACATCGTACTGCTTCCAGAATCGTCGTATTAAAATTGTTTACTAATCCATCTAAACATCGTAGGCACATCTCTCCACTCTGGGAATCAATACAACTTTTGAGACGAACACGGTCTTCCCGGAGGTCAAATCGACATTCTCGTGGCTCAGGTGGTCCTTTCCAATACTTGAAACAGGTGTGGGTATGGGTGTGTAATTGGCATTTTGCTACAAGATGATGAAGGTCTTTTTGTCTTTTCTTTGAATTCAATTGATCATTTGGGAGTGGTCGAAAAGCACGGACAGAGCATGGATGATGTACCGAAGAAGGGACAAGTAAGTTGGGCTCAGGATCATCAGGAACACAGGTGCTGATAGTGTCATCCAGAAACATTAAGAGGCGATGTTGAAAATCTTCATCCTTGTCTTCCAAAACTCTTTTCTTAATTTGATTAGGATTCAAACTTCCTTCAACCCAAACAAGCATATGGCAATGGAGAGATCCCCGGCCTTGGGCTTCAACACAACCATAGTAAGCATTTACTACACCCAAGATTCCACCCTCTAAATTTCGTCCAGTAGGGTCAAAAGCCAAAATTGTAGAAATAAAAGCTTTCATATATGTATTAAAAAACTTTGCAGCAATGGCAGGGTTCTTTGCAACTAAGATTGCTTGTGAATGGTAATTTGGGACTTCATCCTCCATTAAATTATCTACATTAATATCATGTCCAGCTAAGAATTTGACAATAGGATTGTAAACATCAGCTGGATTGATTGTAATGTAAAAACTAGGCATACCCTTTTCGATCATTAGGGCTCGGATTTCATTTCGCATGGCTACTTTAGAAGAAGCAGACCCAGGAATATGGGATGTCACTGTTCTAACCTGTTTTAGAAGATCTAACACTTTCTTTTCCTCAGCATTCCGTACAGTTGATGAGTCTCCACGAGCAACACGTTCTGAAACGATGTGGATTGTTTCTGGAGATACAGAGGCAAAACCTGCAGCGGTTCGATCAAAGTTTTTCCGCTTCATTTTCAGACTAGTATGCAAAAGAGCTGTCCGGCGTTGCATAATATTAAATGTTGTGAATAAGAACGAATAATGTTCCTGAAATCTTTGATCAGAAAGATTGAACAAATGTTTTATATGACGTGTAAACGACAGAGATGGCAATCGACGAGAGTCTTCAGGCCCACCAATTCCATATGGAAACAAAGTAGGATAAATTCGGGGTAGGAGTTCTGGATTAAAAAATTCATTGACTGGTTGAGGATCATGGGGAATTTGGATATAACCTTTTCCTTTTTCTTTAACATGGCGTAAGGCAGCTGCTCGGAGTTCATGTGGAGGAGCATGGGCTTCAACGTCTGTGATAACAACATTTTGAAAGGGAATATCTGTGCCATTGTTTGCTTCATTGTACAAATTTGCGTTATAGGATGGATCATATCCAGAGCTTAGACTATCATTTGCATCACTAGATAGAACATGTTCTATATGAAAAGGAAGAAATTCCTCATCTGCCAAGGCATCAATGCGAGTGGAATCAATTTCAATATCTGAATATAGGAGATTATGAGCCTTCAGCCACAACAAAGCATTTCTAATTTTTTCACGCCGGACACACAAAGGTTTCGCTTTTTCCCGCAACCATTCTGGAGACGGAGGTGAAGACCCAACGAAAAGAACGCACACTGGTGTTATGACATCGTCAAGTGAAGGGGGAAGGACGCGTGCTATTTCACTTGGCCTTTGAGGATAGACAATTATGTGACCTTTCAATCCTCGTTGTGTACTTGGTAAGTCAATACCGCGTTTATCTTCGGTGAGCTGAATGATCCAACATTTAGCACGACTTTGTGCAATCATAGCCTCCTCTATAACTGTAAGATCTCGAAGCTCATCAGGAATTTGTCCAAGATAATTCAGATTGGCAAGACTAAGTGGTGGCTTTTTATTGCCTTTTAAAGAGCGATGACAATCTTTGCAAAGCAACAATACAATCGCATTATCATTGTCTTTAATGACTCCAGCTGGATCTAAAAGAAGGCGAGGAACTTCCTCCAAGATGCCACCGAGCAAATCAGGAGAGATGCTGGGTAAAGGAACACAAGAGGGGACTTCTTGTGAAGCAACAAGCAATTCAAGATTTATATTGGTGATTGGTAGCCGTTCTTGATCTTTTTTCAAATAACTTCCTGCACAGGAAGCACACGAAAATGAAGCCAATGCTTCAGACGAAGTCGCATCAAGAAACATACTCAAAATTTTGTCTTTTAGTGAAGAGGACACAAGTTGTGGCCAAGTCTCATGAATTGTTTTCCGTAGTTGATTATTTTCTATATCGAGCTGTTGTTGAACGGCTTGCCGGTTCTGAGACACTATCTGCGCACGTTTTCCTCGTTTCAATGAAGAAAGATGATGCTTCAAGTGACGACGGAGACGGCCAAGGTTATCTGTTGGATCAAAATGGATATCATACAATGCAAGAACACGCTTAACAATAGAGGGATTCCTGCTTTTCGTAACAGTAGTTAATAATTCAAATGTCAAATTCTCGGAATTACAAAAAGAAGTGTTAGATGCACGATACACCTCACATACATGTCGACAACCATCACACTGACCCTTGGCACACAAACCTGTTGCAACATGCATGAGAATATCTTTTCGGAGGGATTCACTCGTTGGTGACGTCGACAATGACAGGCCATGCTGAACGGCGATGTTTAAGAGATCACCCTTTTTAAACTTTTCAAACTGCGTAAACAATACCTGAGGCAGCACAGGGAAGCAATCGCATGATGCGGCATATCTTTCTAACGCAATGATAAGAGCACGCCGAGGATTATGTGAAGAGAGACTCAACCGAACGCCAAGAGCGGAAACGATGCATCCTAAGCGTTCCGTTGAGATCTCCTTTTCATTGGCCGACAGTATGATATCGAGGACATGTGCGGACAATTCTGCCCGAGATAAAAATTGTGATGCAATATTCGAACATGTTGACATGTCAGTCAAACCGATATCGAGTGAAGTGGTCTTTCGTTTCTTAGAAGACGATGAAGTAGCTTGACAATAATTGTCATAGCATTTTCCTGCAATGTAATGACAGATGAGAGCATCACGACACGCAGAAGGAGATAATCCTTCTGACCGAATTCCATGCAAGTGCAGAACATGAGAGAGAGACGAAGGACATGATGAAAACACGGAGGTACGAGCTCCAGATGAGTAATCATGGAAAAACACATCAGTCAAAAGCTGTGATGCCCTGCAAGGATGAGAGGCCCTAACCTGTGGAGATGCTGAAGAAGAAGACATAGTGGCTGATGGCGATGATTGACAGCTCGACCGCAGACACGATGGCACCGGGGGTGTCGAAGGAAAGGAAACATTCAGATTTTCAAAAGAGACACTCGAACCGCCCAAGATTGTTGCCGATTGCTGTAACCAGTTCTGACCGAGAATCAAGTCCACAGGCGGAGACAAATCGTCGATATCACATAAAACATTACAACAGAAAGTATGCGGGGAGGAATGTGCGGAAACAGCAACGGTGACAACCACCTTACCATCCGCCGACGCAAGTCGCAATGATGTAACAATATGGGAAGCGATTTTCGATACAGCAAGCTCGCTTGAAAAAGCACAGCGAAGAGGGATGTTGTTTACAAATACTGACATGGTGAGAGTCAAAGAAAGAGGTGACCAACGACACGACCTCAATTCCTCAATCCACACTCCGCAGTCAACAGACATTCAACGCTCCACAGATTGAATTGAAAAGTCCATTCCTGAGAAGAAATAACGGTCCGCCCCCCGAAACATGATCGGCCTGCCAAAACGCGATTTCGAGAGGTCCCTAAAACCTACTACCTAAAGGTAGCAGGAACTTCAAAGGCACAGCAGAACTGGTCCTTCCCGAACAGGATGAATCCCTTACCATCGGGTGCCCACCGCACATCTTTGGTTTCGAATTTTTCTGATATTGAATGAAGATTGTTAGAGATGGACTAGC
>JAIUJM010000184.1:8516-22509 GCA_026262225.1 Inosperma sp. D86
CTGGAATATTAACCCCTTCCAATTCTTTCAACCACTTCTTCACCTGTGGGGAGTCTGAAACAATTTCGTTCAAAACTTTGCTTACAACGATATTTCAAAATAATTTACTGGTATCGGGAACTTTATCCGATGGAGGCCAGCCAACACGAGACACTAAGTATATCAATTATTGTTTGTAAGTAAAATCAGGAATAGGGGCTTTATTAGGAGGTTAGACGAACAAGCTTTCGGTAAGCGAGGTGCATCCGGAATTGGGGGTGTTGCGCCGGGCGTATAACTGACGGTGTAGGTTGGTGCCACTTTGGTTGGCATACCAAGACTTATGCTCGACAATGGGAGAATTGTAGTCCCCGTGTCCAGGGCACGAACAGCCGGTGTCACCGCTAAATGGCCGTAGAAATGAATGGTGAAAGATGATATAATTCGTCAACAAAAGTCCAGGACGAACCAAAGTTAGCAGCTTATTCACCTGTGGCTCTTCTATGCATGTCGACATGGCGAGCATTCAGATGTTCTCCATTCACAACAGAAAGCCCAGACAAGAAAGCAAGGAGAAAATACTTCATAACGTGGGTATATAAGGAGGGTCGTTGTTTAAAAGGAATGCAATGAACTCGAAATGCGAAAACTTGCACAGAAAAACAAGAACGAAAACAGTGGACAGGGGGCAGTCACACGCCAAGCCAGTTGCCTAGTGCCTGAGCGGTGGTACGTAATGTCGCCAATCCATGATCGTCGCAGTGTGAAATAGCTTGAATGGGCTTTCAATTGCTACTGCAGTTAGAGAAGGAATTTGCTCTGCACAAGTCAACCTAGAAAGCACTTTGGGGTAAACAAATTACCTATTCTTGATACAGGAACAATACAAGTCAACAACGCAAGATCAACAAACTTCCATTTGAATTTGATTGGTATCAACATATGCTGCAATTATTTGTATATAGTGTCCATGGAAAATAAAAATCAAATACAGTTCCTTCCTGAAACAAAGAGGACCCTGAGTAATAAAATGAACATCGACCTCAAGTCTAACACTTTTAAAAATATCCCTAAGCATCAATAAACAAATCTATACCACATAAGTAATATCAAGTCAAAAACAATAACTTATAGCGACGAATGGATCATAAACAGGCAAGCAAGAGTTACTGAACCAATAAGTGGTAAAATATGCCCTGCTTTTGAAGCAGCCGACTTCTTCGCACTTGAGGATGTCAATCCGTTGTCTCCAGACTTGGTGTCGACTGTGCCGGATCCAGAGACATCGACTCCTTTCTTATTGCTGGGGAATGTAGTGTTTTGGTTGCTTTCCATATACAGGTTGGTTGTTGGGATCTTCATGCACTGACCGACGGGTTGCAACTGGAAAAATTCAGGGGATCAGGAAGACACGATGGAATCAGACTGAAATAGCCTACAGTGAATTTGGGTTGATGCGTGAGGGCGGCATTCAACGTATAACCGACGGCAAGATCAACAGTAATCTCGAAAAGATCATGTTCAAGTACGATGAATCTAAATATAAACGTTGTTGGGAATGATGAAAGAACCAACACTTTGAAACACTGACCCTGTATCAAGAGTAGACGCATCGTTCAAAATCGTTTCGAATGTGTTAAATGCATAGCTTCCGTTGATAACACCGGCCGACACTCTCCAGTCATTTGTGTCAAACTTGTTGCCACTGGGAGACGTAGTCCAAAGGATAGGGATCATGCCCATTGCCAGGGAGATAGCACGGACACGGTCATCTATGGCAATTCAGATTACCCTCAGCAAGCTGAAGTTGTGCAGACATACCAATGTCGCCATAGGGAGGACGCATAGTGAGAGGAGTAACACCAAGCACCGTCTTGATTATTTTGCGTGTCCAACCTAACTCAGCAACGATTTGTTCGTTGGTTAAAGAAGTCAACGGCTGGAGAGACGGTGAACACATCATAATATAAAATATTGAAGACGAACTCTGTGAGACCATGTATGCACGCTGATTTCGTGTCCGGTCATATATTCATCGATAAGAATTCCAGGATGCTCATAAACCCGAGAACCGACGACAAAGAAAGTGGCAGATATATGCTTCTGATCCAGGTAAGTAAGTAAATTGCTGTGATGCCAATTGAATTCAGTGGCAACAAGGACTGAGTGAAATGTCCCTTACGGAGCTGCAAGCAGGAATAGAATAAGTAAAGATTCACAAAGTGTGGAATGCGTGACTTACTATAGAAAGACGGGCCATCGTCAAAGCTACACGTAGGCAGACATTACTCATGAGTCTTCTAAACAACACAGGAATGTTGACATACCTGACGCCCCACGTGTATTTGTCAGGGCAAGCGACAATATCTTGAAATAAATTTAGCTCGGGTAATGATCTCAGCAGAAATGAGTCAACGAACCGGTACTACGGGAAGGTCCACCACACGTCCACCAACCACGGTTGGCTGCATCAGCAGCGGCAGCCGTGTTGTTGGCGCATGTCCCATCAGTGGTTGGTGAGAAACTTGGGATATCGTGACCGTCAAGCTCTTTCATCCACTCCTTTACCTCAGAGGAATCTAAGGTGAAAGACGAATAGATCAACCAATTCGCAATTTTTTATAAATGAAAAATTTAAAATTACCAGTAGGTGGGACTTGATCTCGAGCAGGCCAGTCGCCGGTCTGGGTGACTATCGAAATAAATCAATACCCCTGATAGAGCATATCAAGCATTCAACTTACATTGAGTGGGTAGAACAGGAGCACCTTTCACTGGAGGAGTATCTCCAGGATTATACGGGTTATTGAAAGCCGGAGGTGCTTTTGTTGGCATGCCCATTGTAATGTTAGCGAGTGGAGGAATCGTTGTCCCAGTATCCAAAGGAGGAGGTCCAGTGTGAGTTGTAGTGACTGCAGTAGGAAGGGTAGACGACGACATGGTTGACGTTCCAGTGGGGGTTGTCTGTGTCGAAGTTGGGGAAGTGGCCCCTGGATGGGTTGGGGGAGGTGTAGGAGTAGGTGGTGGAGGCGAACTGGCAGGGGGTGGGGTGTGGTGGGTGGAAGATGATGAATCTTTAGGAAGCCCCGAACTACTTGGATCGCCTGGCGCTTGACGCCTGTGCAGGACGTGCCTTCTGTTGAGGGCAGCGTTGACCGCGACTAGCTGCAGCGCATAAAAAAGAAAGACGGTGGATAATTTCATGATATTAAGTAGCCCAAATTGTTGGAAAATAAATGAGGGGAACGCGCAAAAGCGCAAAAGCAAACGAGAGGACTGGGCGAGGCAAACGCAAAAGCAAAAAGCAAAAAGTGCAGATGCAGAGTTGTTCCCTAAATATCGGGTGGTTCAAAGTTATCATTGTACGGTCTCCATCATCGGACCTTGAATATATCCTCGAAAGGTAAGCAATTCAGTACAATTCAGTCGTAACCATAAGACCACGCGCACCAAGAGAAGAACCTCAAGTCCGACAAATCGGTTCACAACAATGTGATAAGAATCCATACATAACACAACAACAAATGTAGTTACTCAAAGTACAACACCGAAGAAGAGCGTAAAAAAAACACGAAGCAATGAAAGCATTATCCTACAGGGTACAACGTCACAGGCCAGCCATATACATATTAATCATCGGGATAACGGATGCAGCGGCATGTTATCGTGGTTGTTGAGGGCCATTTCGAATCGTTGGCCGTAGTGCCAATACGCGGTCGTCGGAAACAATTAGAATCTCATCTCGTCCAACACCTTGTGGATGTCGTGGATACTGTTCGGGTTGGTAGGGTTGATGAGGTGCATACGGATTATATCCATAACTTGCAAGATAAACTGTCAGCAAAGACATTTAGATAATATTGTAACGAATATACCCATATGGATTTTGGCTGGGATAATGGTGGTGCATACCACTATTCGTGACTGAGGGTGGTGTATCGGCAAAGAGGAGTCTCAAATTCGATCCTTGAATCACTTGTGTCATCATTCCGGTTTCTATGTGCCTGATTTCCACGAATGACGGTTCAAACGCCAAAACGTAGGGCTCATGGAGCGCTGCCGAAAATATCAGCTGGATCGAGAAGCTAATATAGACAAGTTTACCAAATCCGGTAGGCATGCCCTCCCAATGAACCATAAATTCCTTCCTCGATCTTCGGCCATTTTTATTGACATAAAAAGCGAATTCTAACACTATCAGTTACATAATACGCGAATGCGGGTAAGACCTACCATCGTAACATAACAAGAATTCGTTGTAGATGCGATATATAGCCATCGGCCGTAGGTTCTCTCGTTTCCGGACAAACTCGAGGGACTCGTCATTGGGATCAAGAAGCCCCTGAGTATCCAAACTCTCGAGATCGACAATTTCAAATCCTCTTGAGCAACCAACACATAGTTTGGTTTTCAAGTAGTGTATCGACGTCGATTCAACCGGGATATAGAATTCCTAGATACCATATTAGTCGTTCTCCTAAACGTGTTACAACAACAACACGTACCCTGAATGGCTTAAGTGTATCATTTCCACCCTGAAGCAGCTTCTTGAACGTCGGTTTCGCTCGACCACGAATGTTCTGGTCAATCGGTTCGAGAGCCTTGAAGGTGCTCGACAGTTGACTCGACTTGACAATACAAACGAGCACCCTTCCAAGACAGAAACCAGCTTTAAAAAATGAAGTGTGCGATGATATGCGTTTAGCACGTTTCAGACCTGCCATGGGGTCTAATGGATCTAAAGCGTCAAGGGGGAAGGTGATTACCTGGCGTTCTGCCAAAGAAAGCTGGCTGAGTATAGTGCCTCTAGAATGTAAGTTGCCGAACACACCTGAGAGGACGATCAATAGTTGATAATCTTCCAGAACGTCAACCTGCATGACATCAAGTAAGGCAAGGACTTTTACAGGTTCTTGGTTTGGCTCTTGGAGGTCTGACAAATATACTCCATCATCCGTTCCATACACTATTCTTCGGCCGCCACCTGTATTTTTTTCCAGTTAGCGATGTTAAAGGACCAAGATATGCAGAGCTTACTATATGGTGCTGCACAGTTAACCTTGTTGGGCCCAAAAAAGAAGCCTTCGCTCAGAGTAACTGTATTGAAAATCATACTCCTGTCCTTCGTGATTTGCTGCTGCTTATATATCATCTCCAACCACTTCTGCTGACTGATAGGCGTGCTGGCCCATAACATGAGGTTGTAAAAATTCCTCCCTAGGTGGACGAAATTGATCCAATGCAAGCCTTTGTTGTCGTTCTTGACGACCACATTCTGCACACCGCGATTCTTCCTTTCTTCAAACGAGGAACGCCGAACAATTTGATTTCTACGTTGAGATCGGACACTCTGGCTGTTGTGCTCATCTTGTGGGGCTGTAACTAACAGGAGTTCCAGAGGAATGGGCTAGAGAAAGTTCATTAGAGTGTTTTCAAAATAGAAATAAATATCTCACCCGTCGATAAACCTTATACTGTTCAAGGTTCTTCGTCTTCACATATTTCGTAAACATTAGAGCATGATCAAATAAGTAAACCTGAATTTCCCCATCCCGCTTGTTTAAAGTACCCTTGTAGATCATTTCGCGCTTTTCGTCTGTCAACCGGAGATTCTAACACACACATCCACATCAATCATGCCAGCTAATGCGCAGGAAAAATCACTCACCACAGCCTCGCCTGGCTTGAATACAAGTTGTTGGTCAAGTTGCAGCAAGTTGAAACGATTTTCGGTTTTCCCGGACTCTGTATTCACTTTGGCGAGAAATTCGCGAATAATGGCAATTACCTGCGGGAGTGTTGTCTTGTCAAGACTATCAGGAGGCGTATGCTTCATGACGGCTTCAAGTAAAAGTGGATAACGCGCCAGACGTGTTGTCGGTTTCGTGAGATATGCGTTCAATTCCAACTTTCGCGATTCCGGAAGGCGTTCCGTAGCCTAAAATATCAAAGGCATCATTTCAAAAGTCTACCAATAGCCTGACTGGAAATTCACCTCAACGAACTGAGCAAAAGCATGATTCGAACTCTTCTCTTTCTCGAACGCATATTTTCCATAGAGTTGATGGGCACCATAAGAAACGAAAGGTGCGAAAGTTGGCACAATTTCTAAAAAAATATCACCAATACGATCAATGATAGCAAAGGATTTTTGTCGCTTTGTTAGAGCATCTCGAAGGCGCGTGTTGACGGCGATAATGTCGTGAACGTTCCAAAAGACTTGGGTTAGGAAATCCGTATGACGTTCAGGTGGAATAATATCATCAGCTTTCAGGCGATTGATCCAGACCTAAAGAGAGCGAATGAAATTAATATACATAAATGAGATAGAAAGAGTCCGTTTACGCACGTCTCGCAAGTATTCCATATCCCGAACGAAATCGCGCTCTGTGTAGATGACCTCATTAATAGCTTCTTGCCGCCTCTTTTCTTGGTCAGAAACACTGTTGACAATCTCTGGCGGGACGGAATGGATCCAAAGACTGCCATCGTCCTTTTCCAAGGATGTCAGAATCACAAAATATAAAGGAAAGAGATCAAGCCTTACAGCAACATCATTGATGCTCTCTTTACTAATTTGCTTCGATAATCCAGGCTGAAGTTTCATGTTCAACCTTTTTTGTTGCTCCAGTCTTCTTGGGCAAGCAATGCTGTAGCATAGTTGATCCCGAGAACACGTCGGCGAATAGCAGTCTGTGAGCAACGTAAATATGCCAGAAGGTAAAGGAACCTCGTCATCGTCTACCGCATTCGGTGTAGACGTTGGCAGTGCTGAAGAAGACGAGCGATTATCATGCTATAGTGTGAATGCAAACAATCTTAGGAAAACGGCCTCGAAAACCAAAATTGTAAACACACCAGTGTTTCCCCCTCCCCCATGCCGCCTACAAATTGGGTTGGTAGCTTGGTCCTAAATTGGTAGAGTTCGTTCGGATGATCTCTCAACCGATGGTCATAAGTCACATCATGGAAAAACTTCTGAGCATCCAACGCCCTTCCGAGAAGCAGCGCCAAGTTACGATCCGTTGTCTTTATAATATAGGCAATTTTGTCGACTGCATCCCGACCGTCGAAAGCATCCTTGTAGGTCAGGCCGTCCTTGACACGGTCAGCAACTGGTATGCGCTCTCGAAATGCTTGAGCGATACGGGACAAGAGTGCGGGGTATACAACGGGCGTTCTTCGACTTGGGTGACGAACGGAATTTGGAGAGGCCCGACCACCTTCAAGCACAGAAAGAGTATTCGGCCTTAAATTTCTCTGCTGTTGCTGTTCAAATGGCCGATTGGGATTTACTGCTGAGGACATTGACACAGCACGATCTTGGCCTAACCGATCGCGACGACTTGGAAATCTGCTTATTGTCCTGGAAGACTCCGCTGAATGTCGGGAAGGAGGTACCCCGTGATCCACCAAAGTCGTGGAGGCTGAGACGGTGGAATGGTCTGCAGTAGATTCAGGAGATGAGGAGAAGTTTGTCAATGACAAATTGGAAGCAGTTGCCGTAGTATTGACATGAAGGGGAACCTATTTGACAAATAACAAATTAAGCAAGAGCACTTGGCATATATGAAAGTTACGTGCATCAGGTTCAGAGGGTTCGCGTGTGTGTTGAGATCCAAATATTGAATGACTTTCATCTGAAGATTAAAAGACTTGAGAAACAGTCACGACAACATGATTTAGAACGTACTGGAACGCTCTGGACAAGCCCAAGGAAGCTCGCTGCCACTCTCGTCTGTTTCAACCTCACTCGGAGTGCCATTGACACTAGGATTGAAATCTATACCCAAATTCCCATCATTATGGTCGAGGCTCAGCCCAATTTTTGGAGGAACCTCAGGTTTATGTAGTGGTAACCCACCATTCTGCTTTTGGGATGCCGGAGAGTACTCTGGCGGGATAAACTCCCTGGGTTCATTATGGAGCGAGGGCGGACCATTCCCATGGTTGAGTGACTGATATGGTCGAGGCGGAGTGTAGGTAGGAAATGGCGTAGGACCGACAGGATTAGGCTGGTCATTGACAAAAGGGTTGAAAGAATCCGTGATATTAGTGTCTCTGTTCATAGATCTCGCTCTGGCTATGGCAGGGTTTGGGAGACCAAGAGTCGGGTTGTATCCTTGATATTGGGGCACATATGGAGGATAGGATGTATGCGGGTTCAACGGCATTGGTGGACCTGCATGTGGAAGATAATATGGCTGCCTGACGGTTTGTGAAGGCCCTGGTGGAAATGGCGGTTGATTGTGATACGGTCCTGGGACATAACCTGCTGAAAGCGAAGTTTGGTGGGTCATACGATCTGGATAGCCGTGAGGCACATAAGGATACGATGGACCAGTTGGATGTGGCGAGGACATAAACTGAGGATAGTTGTTGGGAGGCAGATGGTGAGAAGCACCTGGACGACCGAAGATGACCTGGTAGGCGTCATGACGCTTGTCTGGAGGTGGAGGACGAGCACCGTTGGGCCTTTGCATTGCGGGACGATGAAGAAGAACGCCCCGTCGACGAGGCCGACGACGGAGGAAATGGCAAAGAACTTTAGTTGAGATCGAGTTGTTGAATGTTTTGGCGTGGGTCACTTGATCACGCCAGAACTACCACTATCTGTATCTGCAATCTGCTTTGATTCTGACTGCTATTACACATCTCCTTATAACACATTCTGTGCGATTTTCAAGGACTTGTGAATGGCCAATCTTTCAGTGAGTTAAAGGCACTATAGTTCTCGCCCCTGTCTTGCTCTGGTTCGGCGAATTCAAAGATGATAAGAGAACGTGCATACACGGCAGCAGGAATACACGAGGAAGGGTAGTTTCTAGCATATTCCGTCCAGAACTCGAGGCCTTGGACTTGGTTTCTATCTTCCGTTTATGCTGTCTGGTTTGGGGAGCTTGAATGTGGTCCTGCTATTCTGAATTACACTGTTTCATAGCAACAACTCCTCTAACCTGCTTTTGGGTGTTCCTTAATAGTTCTCTAATTGGCCATCTATCTCCTGCACTGACGTACGGCTTCCGAGCGCTTACCAGTTCAACATGAATTTGGGCATCTAGATTATGCAGTAGGACCCTCAAGTTTCAGTACACACCACTTTAAATCGCCGTCAACCGTAAAAAGTTCTTTCCGATTGCCAAGGGGCTTATATGCCAGCTTTCTATGTCTCATCCATTTCGTCATCGGAAGCATCTTCCTCTACCCTTAATCGTTTTGGCTGCTTTGAATCTTGATTGTCTTCATCTCG
Source organism: Inosperma sp. D86 (assembly GCA_026262225.1). Lineage (NCBI taxonomy): Eukaryota > Fungi > Basidiomycota > Agaricomycetes > Agaricales > Inocybaceae > Inosperma > Inosperma sp. D86. The sequence goes on from JAIUJM010000184.1 coordinate 17,746, forward strand.
TATTCTCACCAACTCCTTCTTTCTACTCTTTCCCTTGTCGTTCTCTTTGGCCTTTCCCTCTTCCTGTTCTTTCACCCTCTCCAATACCTTCATCTTCCCTTTAAGCCTCCCCTTCTCCTTCTTACTCAGCTTTGCATCTTCAGAGCCCTTCGATTTGCCCTTTCCTGCTTTTGTTTTGTATATTGAGGCAGAGAGCTCAGGCGCACCAATTGGTACAGCGGGCAATGCAGATGCATCCTCGACCTCGACGTCGGAAGGCCGTTTGGGTAGCGAAGACAATGCCCCATAGAGATCAAGAGATTCGAGATCTGATGGTGCTGCTAATCAATTTTGCCAAATGGATTATTGAACAACGATATAAATGATGTTGTAGAGAGTGCAGTACCTGTTATAAGCGCCTTTGAATTGAGTGACTCGATCAACGGTCTCCTAAACTCAAAGTCTTCTACAAACTTTGAGCGACATATAATAAATCCTGCAAATGAAGAAACCAAATAACGCCCTACCTTTCCAAATGTGATTTTTAGCACCCTCACCATCTTAGACTTGGTCTCATGGCGCTCTGCTCCCTCATGTCTCCAGTTATCATCAAGGCTAACAACAACCACTCCTTCTTTCCAATTCTCGTTGTTAACGACGGAAAATCCCAATACTGGCTTTCCAAAGTCGAAGTGAATTGTTTCAGAGGGCTGTACATCGGCTCTAAATGGGAAGCCAAACACAGCAGTCGCGCTGTACAATCATTCAGGATTATTCGGAATATATATACAATAAAACCACGAACCCCACAGCGGAAAATAGCACGTAAACACCCGATGAGGAGGCGATGCTATCAATGCTCTGAACCACTAGAACTTTTGACGGTTCAGACAGTTCTTGAACAGCCGAAGGGGCTTCAACAGCCTCCTCGATCCTCTTTTTCGCTTTCTTTCGCTTCTTCTTCCCGCCACCGTTCTCGTATTGTCCTCCTCCTCCTCCATCTTCCCCTCCCTCGTCAAAGTTTTGTCGTCGCATCGGCTTAACGATCAAAAACTTTTCCACCATGTCCCAGATTCCTACCTCCCACTTCACTATCCCTTCCTTCCAATCCCAAACTTTGAGTTCTGCATCCCCACCCGCAGAAATCAATGTTCCGGCGTCAGAAAATGGAATATGCAATGCAGAGACAAATCTAGTTTTGAAAATTCCGTCAGAGAACTCATGACTTCAACAAGAGTTTAAACCTACTTTAGGTGTCCTAGACAATACATTTCGATAATGTACCCCTTCGGAAATCGGCTGACCCTGATGTGCTCGTCCCTGTCTGCTGTGATAATATACTTCTCATCGTTTGTGAGTACGAAATAGTTGAGAGGTGAAGCATGTCCTAGAATGAGCGTGCCATTGGAGGGGTTCTCGTGTGACGCGAATTCGTCTTTCTTTGCCCTCTGTTCAGCACCGCCTTCGGAAAGTTGAGGGTCGTAATGGATTGGGTAGCTATAAGATGCTATGTCAAAAGCTAAACGATTTTGTGTATTTAAATTTATGTGAGCATACCTGAATACGTCTCCAAATTTATCTGATACAAGTATCAACTGCCCATCCTTCGTGAATTTGACTCTTGTCGGTTTTTTCGGTAGCTCTCTGCAGAACACACACCGAATTACTCTTCATTTCCTTCTCCGAGATCAAAATTTACCTCTGGTTCATTAACCTGAGACCTTTCTCATCTTCAATAACCCACACCTTCAGCACCTTATCCTCTGCCGCTGTAACAACATATCTGCCATCCACATCTGCATCTACACATCTCACGGGTCCTGCTTTGGCTAATTGAGTTTTCTCATTTTCTGGAAATGAGCAGGTGGAGGATTCGATATTGCCTGATCTAATTCCAGAAGGTAAGTGTCGCAACTTAGGGCAAAGCATTCTCAGTGACATACGCATCAAGAACGAGCAAGTGAGGGCCCGCGACGCCGATTGTACGGTTGACGCGGGTTAATAGATGGGTATATGGCAGTGAAGACATCTAAGACTTAAGAGGTGGCTGTGCAAATTTTTGGACATGCATTTGATGGCTAAACAAGACACTTGATCTTCGACTTCAAAGATGTCGACGCCGATGAAAGTCTCTGCACGCCGTGGCTCACAGTCTGCTCCCGATCCGTTCAACGTACATGCAGATCTGAATTTAAACCCAAATAGAGCCTGTAGCAGCACTATCACAATCGTTCGCGTATCTCCTGAACAAAATCAGCATCAAAGGTCTCCTAGTCATGGACATAGAACAAGCCAACATCCAGCACCAACAAGACTTAGTTTTGCTTTTTCCTCTTTTTCGGGTCCTTCGAGCCCTACCACGACGACGACGACGACGACGGGTGGTGGCACACCTGCTAGTCCCACCTCTTCGCCGCGACTTAGACCTTCGCCTTTCATCACTTATGGTGGTCATACCCACCATAATCTTGGTGGAGGCAAACCAAGATTTACCCCAGACCAGATCATCGATCTTGCTCGGCAGGCTGCATCTCCTAATTCTGGCGGTAGTAATGCTCCCGCTCCCCCAGCCACGTTCACACCTCTCCCAGATGACGTTTACCTGCCCTTTCTGGATCGCCCTTCAGAGGTCAGCGCGTTGATTTCTTCGCCGCCTGACGTGAAGCTTTTCACACTCCTTGCACAAACGTTTCCTCCCGAAAGCCGTTCCATCCCCGTCGCGGACCCGTCGAGTTCTCAGCCATCAACACTTCCTCCGAACCCAATTCACTGGACCTACCCACAACTAATTCACCACCTTACCAAAATCGATCGTTCGACCGTACCAGATTTTCTATGGACGGTTGCAGCGAGAAAGTGCATTTTTGCACATTCCGAGTTAATCTGGGAAAGGATTAAGGGTGCCTTGGGTGTCCCGCCAGAGTTGGATGTTGATGTTGAATTTATTGAAGGTGACAACTCGAGGGAGGAAGAAGGGCGTGTCTCTGGCGCGGGAGAAGAACGAAGCGAGGATCGAAAGGAGGATTGGGAACAAGCCATTTTGGATTCTCCGATTTGTATCAAGTCGCCCTTGAGAGATCGTTTTGGTGATGCACTTGAGAGATATACGACAGCTGAGGAACGTCTATTGGATGAAGAGGGTGGCTCTGATGGAGACGACGGGATGATCTCTATTGAGCCTCTACTTTCTTCACCAACTCCGACGTCGACATTACCTTCCGCAGGTGGTGGACTGGGACTTGGACTAGGTGATATAGCCGAAGGTGCGGAGGACGAAGACGAAGACGAAGACGAAGCGCAGAAGAACGATAAGACGGAAGAAGAGGATCCACACGCTTTAATCGCATCCAAAATTCAAGGATTGCGTATATCGACCTCACCTCTTTCTCTTTCTGGGACGCCCGCCGCTACATCACCCCATATAAGCTCTTCTCCACCTCACCCAAGTGATTCTCCTCGTCTCCGAGCACACTCTCGAACGTCATCCTATTCGTCCTTGACTGGTATTGGTCCCTTCCACCGCTCGGAATCGACGGGTTCGCTCGCTGCGCTATGGAGCGCTGCGAGGCAAGAAGGGGTGTTTGTATCTTCTTCAAGTGTTGGTGGCGGGAGTGAGTCTGGGTTTGCAGGAGCTGGTGAAGAAGAGGGTGAGTTGGGAATGGGGCCGAGGTTTCCTGCTAACTTTGCGAGGTTGGGGAGGGGTAGGGGATCTGGCCAGAAGGTACCTTCACAAGTGAGGAAAAGGGTGGCGTATGTTTCCTCTTCTTCTGCCTCCGTTGGGATGGAAGAGACAAAGAAGGCCAGAGCGTTCTCGTATGGCTCTAATTCTACTATGCAGATGCCTATTGGCCTTGAAAGGAGGAAGAGTTGGGGTCTGGGTAAAAGTGGATGAATATGGATAGGCGCTCGGTGCTTATGGATTCGAACGCGATCTCTTGGACTCCTTTGTAATTTGGGTGGCTGGTTTTACCAGCACAATGCACTCCTCGCTTCCCATTGCCTTACACCCTCGCACAATCCATTCTGAAATTGCTTCCATAGCATGCATTGTGTATGGATGGTCTCCCTGTATATTATGAAAGCATCAGAAGTATTATACTGATGAGATAACCAGGTTTCCACGACTCGGACAAGGCATATACGACAATTACCGTTGAGTTTATCACTCGAGCAAATTTGAAAATTAATCTTGTTTCCTGGCTCGAGATTCAACAAAGATGATTAACCTCACATACGAAATCAACATGGCTGGTATTACTGGCGGGAATACAGGAAGTTTAGTAGGGTACGTAAACTTTACGAGATCTGCTATATAAGTTGCAACTGAGTACAGCTGGACAGGGATTAAACACAAATCGCTACCAACTGTTGAAGATGCCATTTCTTGGACGTCCATTCAAGCGTGGACTGGCTCATTCTAAAGTAGTCATGAACCAGGTGGCGCTCAGCCTGAGACATCTTCAAGTGTGCAATCAGGGTTTTCAAGTTAAAAAAGCATACATCCCCTCAGCACCGTGGAAGGAACAGCTCCCGCAAGGTATCCCTAATTTCCCCTCTAAGGTTGTACCTATACCTAACTGGTTTCATTTAGTTCGACGAGCGCCACTCATCATATAATGCTATTGGAATGAATGGACAAGAGAAGGATGAATACTGAGTCAGCTTCCTTCCATGCCTCTTTGTCTTTCGGGACGGCAGATTATTGGTTAGACGCTGGCGGAGGGCAACTTCTTCATCTATAAGCGTAGAAGACTACTCACCATCGGCTGAAATGCATGGGAGAGA
>JAIUJM010000185.1:0-22475 GCA_026262225.1 Inosperma sp. D86
GTGAAAAGCCAGCTCGAAAGGGTAGAAAACGCCACCTAGATGAAAGTGATGGTACATCTCCTGACTCTTCCAACCACTCAGATAGTGAGAGTGAGAGTGGCTCTCACACTGACAGCTCTTCGCCTGGATCACCATTTTCCGCCAAAGGTTCTTGTAAATGCTCACGCTCTGAGTTCAAGACTCCAAAGGCCGAACCATCCCCTTCTCCTGCATTAGGTCCAGCGCGTGGCCGAAAGTCCTGGACCATTACGGACAAGATCTTTGATATAGCTGCTGAAGATCGGACCTATCGTCTCAGCTACTTGAAGATCAAGGAGCATGAGAAGACAATGCGCAGCCGTCATAAAGGTAATATCAAACGAGAAATTGAGCTGAAGCGTATGGAATTTCAGGCTGATCAGTCTGAAAAGCAACGTGTACATGAGTTACGCATGATGGAACTCCAGCTACAAATGTGTATGCCTCCTGTTCAATTCCGTGCTGAAATGTGGCCACATGGTAATCCTCCTCTCATTGATCCCATAGAACCTCCCTTTCCTTTATAATCATTCTTGTCTATTTTCCACTTGCATCTTCACTGCCATTTTCCCTCAACTTTCCGTTGCTTCCTCTGATACTTTTGTCCCTCTCAGTAGAATACATTCCGTTGCAAATACATCCAATGATCCACCATGGCCTCTCTTATAGATAGAATGAATGGAACCTCTCCACGTCGCTAGAAAACACCCGCTTATGTAAGTTGAGCCTTTCACGGTAAGTACACGAAATCGCATTTGTTTATCCTTTGAAGTTTGCGTCACAAAAACGCTGATCCTGCACCGAATGGAAATGAAACCACTCTCCGCCGCACTTTCTACTGCTATTGGCTATTCTCCATCTCTGTCAAATCGAAAACCAGCAGACCGTTTCTTTCCCTTATAAACAAGTTGTTCATTGTCAACTCCCAACCCATTCGCTATCACTTCGTATCAACCACATTCTCAGCAAAGCGAGACGAGTTATAGCAAGGGGGTGGCAGAAATAAAATTTTGTATATAGAGTCACAAAAAAAATTAAGCCAAATTTCCAGACCCCTCCCCCTCTCCTCCTTCCTAATAAAGTATATTTTCCAGGAAAAACATGTTTATTTTTAGAAATTTGCTTAGAATATATGTAAAATATTCAAGAAATACATCCAAGAATACATCTAAGTTATTGAAAAAAGACTATACTTCACATAAATATTAAAATAAGCAATCATTTGAGAAGCATATGATTTTTTGACAAGTATGCTCCAAGTTACGAGTCCCCTTTAGGGAGTCGTTCTTTTACCCCGAGGTTAAACAGAGCTGATGGCATCAAAAGTGAGCAACTTTATTTCTATATTTGGTCATGTGGCTATGCCATTGTTCATAATTCATTTGTGTTCGCAGCATTGCTTTCCAAATCGTTTTCAGCGGCTGGAGAGAAATAAATTTTATTTAAATATTTTGTATATACAAAACAGAGATTTGGTAGGTGGTGGGGTGGCCAGAGTGGCAGAGTTGGGTGAAGTTGGGCGACATCGTGGCAAGGAGGGTGTTGGCCTCATTACATCGAAATAGGTTGTCGATGCGCCTAGGAGGGCCGCAATCCTCCTCTTCACATCAAAACGGGTCTCTTGGCATGTGGCAGGTGTCTCCTTGATGTGTCGTAGTTGGAACACCATGCATTGGGTTCCGTTGGGTTGTCAGTAATGTAAGGTAGCAATAAAATTTATGAGCGCACCTTGTATGCCCACCCCCTCTGTTCCATGCCATTCTTTCTCTCCACGTTCTGTCCAAGTTCTATTGAGGTGTCGGTTTGTTGTTGCTATTCTGTGATGGCAGGTGGCAGGTGGCGGCAACCTAGTGGATATGGATGTGGAGTTGGTGACACCTCTACCGCAGTTGGTAGTGGGTTGTAGTGGTTCATTGCAGCGAGGGTGGGTGCACGTTGTGATGACATCGTCGCAGTTATATTGTCATTTGCCGGATGAAAACCATTGTGTTGAAAAACGCAATGGGTGTGTATCTATAAATTTAATAGAAGACTACGTATTCCAAGGAAACATACCATTCTGTGGGGATGGGTCTGATGTCCCATCCCCTGACCTCACCGTCCTCCTTGTTGCGATAGTGCGCCGTTGCGTTGTACGCATGTCTGTGTATGATATCACTATGACCCAAAAGTAACCAAACAATACTTACATAGTCGCATCATCACCTGGCCTATCCTGAAGGCTCTTGATTGGTCTGAAGATCCGGCCTAACACTTGCGAAAGGCCAGTTGAAGGCCTTTGGCAACTGTTAGGCCGGATCTTTACGTCACCAGCCGTTCATGTGCTCCCTCCCAATTGCGGCTTGGTGCCAGTTCATTGTCTTCGTCGCATGGTGGTGGTAGTGGTGGTGGATGGTGGTACCACACAGTTGTCGTAGATGTTGGTGTGTTCTCTTGATGAAAAGAGGATCACGGTGGTAGGATAAGACTGTATCTTGGAGCGCGGGTTGTTCATCCTGCCACAGATTTAGTTACAAAAAAAATAAGAAAAAAAATCATCGAGTGGGGAAAGCTCCCTCTGAAATGGAGCGAGAGATCCCGTCCTTGTCATGCCAAGAAACAAGGGGCAAATTGGAAACGCAATAGGACAGGAATTCACCACTGATTGTTGGGAAACGAAGGCGACCCCCCTGGCCGTGTTGAAATAGCAGTGATGACACGATGAGGAGGGCATACCCCCTTGGCCGTGTTGAAATAGCAGCGATGACACAACGGAGAGGGTGTATCCCCCTCGCCATGTCGAAATGACCAACAGCGCGAAGAAGAGGGAGCATACCCCCTCTTCATCGCATATCATGGATTCATGGTTCTGTAGTTTTCACAGGGTGATCAGTAAATGGAATGAAAATAGTTTTTTTTGCGGTGCACCTTGTACCACTCTCATGTTGATCTCCACTCTCCAACCTCTTGTGGTCTTCAATGTCGTTGTCGTCGTAGCACCTTGTGATTTTGGGCCCTATCTAAATATAGCGCATTCGATGGTGATGAAAAAATATATTGTGAAGCTTATGTATGTATAGAGTATGTATAGGAGATACTGCATGGGCGAGGAATGCTGGCAGTAGTTGCTGTAAGAAAAAGGAATTATTTACCAAAAAAAAATTCCCCCTCGTTGTGGTGAAAAAAGAGCGAACGACGACGGGATATCCTCAAATGACAAAGGAGAATCTCCTTGTCACGTTGAAGAAAGAGAGACAAAGGGGAAAACCCCTCGTCACGTTGAAAAAAATAACACAAAGCAACGAGGAGAGAACCCCTCGTCATGTTGAAAGATTCAAGAAAGACGAAACGACCAGAGAGGCTTTCCCCTCGTCGCATCAAACAAAGCAGGGGCAAAACGCCTCGTCATGTTGAAACAAGGGAAATCCCCTTATCGTGTTGAAAGAGAAAATCATGAGGGGCTTTCCCCTCGTCGCATTCAACAGAGAGACGAGGGAGTAAACCCCCCTCGTCACATCAAAGAAAGCAAAAGACGAGGGGAAAACCCTCATCGTGTTGAGAAAAAAGGAGATGACAAGGGGAAATCCCCTCGTCGTGTGGAAAGACTTGTGGGCAAGATGTTTTGGAGTCCACCTACGGTGTGATGTGCTGTTGCTCGAGGGGAAGGGGTGCTGGCATCAACGCCACCTGCGATGACGTTGCCATCGCTGACATTGGCCCCGCTGTTGCATTGGCAGCTGGAGTGGTAACGGTGATGGCTGCAGTCTTCAGAAATTTCGATGTTAGTCATAATTAGAAGCGATGAAAAAAAAACGGGCGTACCTTAAATCCTCTGCCCTTATCTGTGTCGTCCCTCCCCTTCTGTAGCTTCCTTTCTCGTTGCCTCACATCAAAAACTCTACAGTAGGGACCCTCTCCACCGCATTGATGAAGATCTATTTTGACGCATCGAAATAGATCTCAATCGACGCAATGAAGAGGGGTTTCACCTGTTCATCGCGTCGAAAGAATTCATAGCGCTGTGATGAAGGGAATTTCCCCCCTTCGTCACATCGCTGGCTTATCTGATGAGGTGGTGAGAGTCGTTAGTAAAGTAGACTATAATCACGAAATTAAAAACTTATATTTGGGATGGGCTGTGGTGCCCATCCCGTCGCCGTCGTCATCGATCTTCCCTGTTGCCAAATCGCGTGGTGTCGGTTGTAGCTGTCTAGACGTGCTCTAAGTGGTGAACGTTCAGCTCGATTTCGGGGTGGGCATGTGGTGATGGTGGCACTTCCTAGGGTTTGGGGAGGGTCTTTGCACTTTTGGCAATGATGGGTTGTCTGTTGTAGAATAATTAGTATCAGCAATATGACAATATTATTGAATATATGAAAAACAACGAACAGTTGTGAGGTTGGGCATAACGGTCGACTCCCATGTGTCTCTCATCGTGTGTGGCGTACTTGCTCGTGTCTTGTGGCGTCTTCGTTGTCGTTTTGTTGTGGGCACATTGCAATAAATCGGACGACGGACCGTCACGGACGACGACTCAAAATCAGATGTTTAGTAATATCACGTGATTTCACCCACGTGCATGTTGAACCGTCGTCGAGTCTCGACTCATCGTCCCGACAGAACACCGACGGCCTAAGGACTGAATGAGGAGCTGAGGAACAGTGGGGTAGGCCTTCATGCTCACCCCAAAAAGTTGTACGTATTTGTTCTGATAAAATGTAAATTCGTTTCCTAACCACATGGTTAATTACTCCCCAGATCGAGGTGGAATGGCGTGGCAACGCAGACGAGAGTAGGCCCGCGGGACCCTCAACACAAAAATCACCGACATTGGTTTGTTTTAGTGTTCATAGGCTGACACTCGCCACCGAACAGCAAACTTACCTAACGTTCGGTGGTTTTGGAGTTCGGTTACCCATCTCACGGTTTAAATGTTCAGGAGCCCATCCATGAGCCCATCCATCTGCCCATTCCAGAAAATGGTACGTCTTTTTTTAAAAACAAAGTTAAACCTTTTGGTTATCTCCTCTGACAACAGGCCTTTTCCTTGCGACGAAACACACTCCAAAACCACCCACGGGCCACCTTGGGTGGTTTTTAATGTCCGTCACCTATTCCTCCAGGCTTGCTGATCAACAAGGCCACCTAACGTTGGTAGTTTGGTGTTTGTTGGTAAATTCCCTGTTGCCGGACCTGGAAACCACTCTGTGTTAGATGGTTCATCTATCCCCCGATGCAACGAAAATGAGGACAATGGCAACACAACAAAGACAATGTGAGAGGGTGGGCATACAAGGTGCGCCCACAAATCTTTAATTTTTATTCTATACTTCCTGCAACCAACAGACACGCGTGGTGAGAGCGGCATGCTCCCTTCTCATGACTTCAGCTTTGAAGGAGGGAACCTCCTCTCCCTCGTTCACCGCCGTTTTGAAGCCAGGAGGGAGAACCCCTCCTCTCCCTCATTCACCACTGTTTCGAAGCCAGGAGGGAGGGAGGGAGAATCCCTCTACCCCTTCGTTCACCGCTATTTTGATGCCGGGAGGACGACCCTTCCCTCCTTCATTTATCAACACCCACGCGTAAACCCGTACCGTACCTGTGCTCATTCCCTAATCGGGGGATGGGCTGTCACGTTCGTCCTCCAAAAGTTGTAAGTTTTGTTTCTGATTTCATACTAAGTCCTGTTATTTCTTTACTCAGCTGCCCCATGCCACCAGCAACAGAACAAACCAACAGCAAAGGGCATGGGCTTTCATCCCCACAAAGTACATCTTTAGAATATTATGTACTATTACTTACTAACCTTTTTATAATTTCTCTGTATCATAGTATTGAATAAATTCTTTCTATCCATGATGGTGACCAAATTCAATTGTGACTAGTTGGATAATATTCAGTTACACTGTTGGGACTCGTTTTGCCGTGCAATGCAACGGCCCATAGCCACTAGTAAGTATAGGGCATTTAGGGCACCGAACAGAGAGTGATGGCATCAAAAGTGAGCAACTTTTCTTCCATATTTGAGCATGTGGCTGTGCCATAATTCGTTGCTCAATTTATTTTGTTTCTATTATGTACCATTTATCAAGTACCGGATGAGCATGTCATTATATAGCCTATTTATCTTACTGTTTATACAACCTACTACTGTCATAAAGAACAGATTAGTATGCATTATTTTACTCTATACTATAACCTCCATAGTTCATCCAATGAAGTCAACAGTCCAGACTTCAAAATAAGCAAAGTTGTGGCCTGCCCGTTGCATGTAAGATTGCCAATACCTACCGACTGTGGTTAATTACTTGAACTGATTGAAGTCAGGGCAGTCCTTACCTCCAATATCCTAGGCCTCAGATTTGCTGGTCCAGCTTGACCGTCTCTCTGAAATAAACTCGCTAGTACATCCCGGTATGTCTCCTCTTCGACAGTCCGTCCCCACCATCCTGTCAGCGAGGAACTTTATCATCCATGCCCTTTCCTTCTTCCAGCTGTCATCTGAACTACGTAAGGCATAGGCACATCCGAGATATGAGTCTTGGTCGTTGTAATGAAAACCGAGCTGTAAGCGATTGATGAAGTTTGTGGGGGTTTGCTCATCTTCAGGCGGACACATACCTCGCATTTTCTCTACAAAGCCAAAGGGCCAACTCCCGTATTTGTTCATCTTTCGCAAACAAAGCACGAAGAAAGAGTGACATCACATTCGTCCTGAGCAAATCGACCCAGGCAAATTTGACGAGGGTGGATTGTCTGCCGTCGTATGGCCGAAAAGGAGAACAAGTAACATGGGATTGTATAGTTTGCTATCTTGTTTATGCAACCCAGTCGACGCTTGATATTCAACCCATCACCATTGAGGAAAATTCAAGCACGTTTTGAAGACATGCCCTGTATCTAAGGATAGTAATGCTTCAAGAGTAGATGACGAAGTCGTATTCGATGATGTGGACCAAAGCGAAAGACGAGGAGCAACAGATAGCTTGCGGTGGTTCTCGAGGTCGAAAGAATGCGTAAGTGGCTGATTGACAAGGTCTCTCGATAAATTCTGATTCGAGGTTCGATGTGGGTGTGTTTGGATGGAGATTGAAAAGAACGTGAAGCAATTCCACTAGCACGTCTCAGGCCCATCACCCATGAACTGATGGTGGCCAAAATGCGGGTGCTGGACGATACTCTGCAATAGACGATTTATCACTAGAGGCTAAAAAGATGCAAAGAGTCAGATATGCTTCGCCTGCTTGAGTGATAAATCATACTTTGAGTTGACATCTAGAGACACATTCGGTCGCTAGCTGAACACGGACCAGGTAACATAGAGACGATTCAGAGAAAGCCCTCAACTACCTGAAACAAGCTCGAATGCTTGATTCCGGCAGTTGTGGTTGTAAATGCCACAGGAAACAGGCAAAAACCGTGGACCACCAGAAGCGACCGTAAATGCTCGATTATGGTGTTTCCTGGGGTTTTTTCGCATTGGCACCTGTGATTGGTGCACAAGATCCGGCCTAACAGTCAAAGGCTTTTTGAAAGCCTTTGGGTTACATTAGGCCGGATCTTCGTTCCCTTTCCATCGCGAGCTTTCGGACTGTGGAAGGTCGTTGATAGGAGGAAGCAGTGATGGACCAGACTCCAGAGAGAGTCTGAGTGAATGCTCGATTTTTTGGATTGTGGATTTTGCTGATGCGCGACGTAGGGATACAGCCACTTGAAACAAGCGTGAATGCTCGTTTTTGGTGGCTTTCGTAGGTGGTGGGCTCAACAGAGTGGCAACAGTAGCCGATTTCTGTTAGAAAAGCTAGTTTAACAAAAATATTTTAAAACAAAACAAAAACGAACCATTTTGGAGGATGGACACAATGGCCCACCCTCCTGCCCTTCATCATCCCTCGCGTGCCCCTTGTCGACGTCGTCGCAGTTGTCTGCGATGGTGGTAGCTTGAGATCATGCCAACAAGAATATAATCAAAACAAGCGATCACGTGATTTATTTCAAGTTATCTTGACCTAACCTTCACTGGCAACTCTGACCATCCAACAACGCCAAGAGCACGCCGCCCTGACGATGAGACATACACCACGTCACGGTGATAATAACCGAGGATTAGTGGGTGGCCATCGTGCTCTTCGTATGTATTTTTTTCAAAAATGTAGTTGATATTGTTGACTAGTGACGACAGCGCAGATAAGGTCACCAACGGACACCAAATCACCCGACGTCTCACTGCCGAATACGAATTCCACCCACCTTGGGTGGTTCTGGCAATGATCGTTCCCCTCTCCCCGTCACCGCCAACTTCCACTACCAAACGACGACGGCGACAGCGATAGTGGTGAGAACAATGCCCTGGTGACAGGGCAAGGAACTGAGAAACAGCAGGCGTGGGCCATTGGGCTCCTGAAAAATCGTACGTCTTTTTGTCAAAAAAATTGTAATCTCATTTACTGACGACATCTTTTATTTTTCCCTCCCCTGCGACGATCAGACAAGCCAAAGAATGATGCGGAAAGGCCTAGCGACACAGGCGAGAGCAGCCCCGCAGTGCCCTCAACACTAAAATCACCCGCATTGGGTGATTTTAGTGTTCGTTGAGAATCACTCGCCACCGAACGTCAAAACCACCTAACGTTGCGTGGTTTTGGTGTTTGTTGGGCATCACTCGCCGCAGAACACTAGAAACACCTCACGTTGGGTGGTTTTGGTGTCGTTGACATATGCCTCTTTCCTGAATCCTAAATTGCCCACATGGGTGGTTTTGGTATTCATTAGCCCTCCCTTACCGTCAACACAGGAAGCCAGTGAGAAATGACAACAACAGTGACTAGGGGCCCTTGTCCTCTGCCCCCCCGCCCAAGATTGTAAGTTCGATTTTTCAACACAAGACAACTCGGACCACAACCGTGCCAGCACAACGGAACCATCCTCACTGACCAGCCACCAGCGCAAACAACGCAGCGGGGAAGGTTTCCCCTCCCTGTCACATTAGCATTCAATGTGGCAACGACAATAATCATTCTGGTAGGTTCCACATTTCATCCAGTAGAGGGTCCTGGCGAACTCATCTCCTATCGAAATACAGTGCCTTGCTTTCAGAGATACCCCACTATCGTAAGTACATGTTCCAGAATCTCGTTATCCACAACTAGACATCGCACGAAATGCGATGTTTACTTAACTGTCGCTACTACCACAGGTCCACAGCGTCATGCCATTCACTACCCCCAATGACATGCATTACCACAAATTCATCCCGTACCAACCTCGGCATCACCCACCTCTGGACACTTTCTTCAGATTCCGCACAAGATTCCACCTTGAAATCACAAAAAGCACCATCGAAGCCCGAAGCCGAAGCTGCTCAGGCCCCGGTCGACATGGAAGAGCCGGACAAGAAGGCCCAAGAAGGCCGCTACTATGACTGGCGGTAGCGACCAAATATTAAACCCGCGAGCTTCCTGAAGATGAGCTTCATTTACCTCACCGCAGACACAGAAGACGAGCCAACAGAGGCTAGCTGAAAGTGGGCTCTTCTCTGGTGTTACCTGGTACATCGCCCTATGGTATCGGGGGCATGAATGCGGCTTCCGAATGGCCATCTTCTCTGCAGCCACGCTTGCTGGTGCCTTTGGTGGTCTTCCTCACCCGCGGGATCGCCAAGCTGGACAGTAAAGGCGGCAGACCCAGTTGGGCTTGGATTTTCATGCTCGAAGGTCTAGTCACCATCGTGATTGCTATATTCACCAGGTTCGTCATCAATGATAACCCAGAGATGTGCGTCATTTCAGAAATTTGTTATACCTTGACTTCTGAGTTAGATTCCTTTTAGTGCCAGCTTTTTGACTGATGACGAACGCCGCGAAGTCCAAGCCTAAAGGAAGACCGCTCGGATCTGGCTGACGAATATAATGTCAAGTACCTCTTTGATGCTATCCAGGATTGGAAGATATATGTTGCATCAGTAAGTCAGATAATCACATTAGTCTGAGCTGCTAGACATGTTCGCTTATAGGTATCTACACTCCCCTATATTCGATCTCCCTTTTTCCTCCCAACCATCAAGAATGTGGGACATACTAGCAATCAATCGCAACTCATGAATGACCCTCGCTATGTCCTCGGTTGCATTGTCACTATTACTGGTGGCTTGTCGGCCGATAGGTCCAAGGAGTGTGGACCCTACATGATTTTCTTTGGTACTGTTGCCTTTGTTGGCTTCGTTGTGCTTATCATGTCCAATATGCAGGAACTTGCCTCGTAGTCTTCTGGGTATTTATTCTTTTCCTTATTCTATCGTGTTTCTCCCGTTTACAAGCTTGATCAGAATCTACCCGTTCCCATGGGGGTTGCCTGGAATGGTAACAGCATTGGCGGCGCTACAAATCTGGCGGTCTATATTGCCATGCATGTTGACAGCCGGTTTCAGGAATCTTGGTGGTGTCATTGCTGGCTTCTCCTTCGATTCATTGATTCAATTGTTTGAACTCTCACTCGTCATAGGTTAGAAGGGGTGTCTAATGGTAACCTTTTCATATTGAGCACGTACATAGAATTAGACTTAATTTCCTTTATTGTAATTTTGCAGCTTTGTTGAATTATGTGTTTTATTTCATTTTGTATTAATACAAAGCAGTTGGGGACTCGTATTGCTGTGCAGAAGCAACGCACTAGTAAATTTATTAATGAGTGATGAATATATGATTTTTGAGATATATATTTCTGAACGATGAACATTTTTGTGAAAAACTGGAGATAGGAAGACGAGTGATTGCGTGGAGGAGGTCGACGTAAGTAAGGGATAGTTTCGAACGTTTAGTTTTGTTCAAGCGAGGATTCGCGACTAGTATGAGAAGTTAAACGTGAAAGGTCAGGCAAAATTTTTCATACGGACCTTATTTCCTGCAATGCTGTGCGCTTTCGTTTTTCTGATATAAATTGAGAAGTAAGAAACTGAAAATGATAAGCAAGTATCAATGTAATAAGAAGCTCGCTTACCGATCTTCCATGGACTATGTTCGTCGAAGGCAACGCTTCCATCACGTTCGCGATGTCCGTGTCGTTTGGTGAGTTCATAGACTATCGGTTTCGTTTATTTGTTAGACGGGTGAGAGAAGTAGGAAAAGCATACTATGAGATGGTCATTGGTACGACCAACAGAAGGAGCGACGCGAATAACGGAAGGTACCGGTATGGCGCGATTTGAGGTAAGAACGAGAGTAAAAGATGGGAAAGGTACGTTGGAAATCCCCGGCATGATTATGGTAAAGTTGTGAAGAAGAATCAGATTGGATTTAAAAAATGAGGCAAGTGAGGGTTGTGGTGACAGAGTGTCAAGAGTTCTCGCCCTTGAAAGTCACAGGCTGTTTTGGATGAATTTGATTGGGCACAATTAAGAGATGTTTTTGAAAGTTTCAAAACTTTTGAGAAGACGACTGCGACAGATCTGGATGAATTTAATTTCGCGTTTCGACATGTCGACCATAAATTTATTTATTTTTTGAGAATAGCGCCTTCAACCTTGTAATCAGTTTTGAAGGATAAGGATGACGGGTTTTCGATATTTTCTAGCCAGTAAGTTCTGTAGGAGATTAACGTTTATTAAGTTATTTGTCATTAGAAGGAAATATTATAACGATCGTTTTTAAAAAGGGGAAAGGGGAGTTGTCGTGATCGCTTCTATCAAAGAATAATGTTAATAAGGATATACTTTTTGTGATTTGTACCACAATACATACTCGATTCTTGGAGGATGTGCAAAAATATCTTATGAGCTAACATCGTTTAAAAAATATGTTAGATCATTGAATAGTGTTCTGGAGATTTAGAGTACTAACCGTTACTGACACGATAATATAATTGTATTGCCATGAATTGAATAATATCATTTTCTGGAAGCGTTAGTTATTTTTCATTATATGAATCTTTTTGTCAAGTAATTCATTCCTAATCAGAGCTATAAACATTTTTATTGTTACAGAAGAAATTTCATGAATACAGCTAAACATATTTTCCGCGATTTTTGCGAGCTTTTTCGCGAGCCTCTTCACGCAGTGTATCCATCAATGATGAGTTCAGCTTTTTGTCATCCATTGATTCTTCACATATACACAAGTGCGAGACGTCAAGGTGCAGAATTTCGCCAGTGAGTCGATCAATTTTTCCGGCCTCTTTGTCCACAACAGCCAGAACGACGATCGGTTCTTTATCAATAAATTGATGGTGAATTCGTCTGACGTACTTGCTGCAGTGTTCACCCTTAATGACAATAAGCAAGCCATTATCACGTGTCGGGTTTGGGTGCTTTGGAGTAACCCAAGCGGGTTTCGCAGTGAAAAAGGCTTTGTAATTTTTAGATCGGATGCAAAGCTGACCGTCGAGATATTCGAGATGAGCCACTGCTTCTCTGTTATTAAATCCTCCACCGGTAATAAGCACCTTGAATTGAGCGTGAAGAAGTTTATCATTCAGTAGGACATGCGGATTGGTGGGAGGGATGAGTTGGCGGCTGGGACCTGCAATTGAGTCAATGCTTTCGAATTCGGCATCATCTTCAATAAGAAGTAGGGGAGTTCTAGAGGATGGATCCCATGCAGGGGAAGAAGACGAGTGTTCATGGACAGGGGTGGCATTTCCCGGGTTGTCGTTATTGGATGATGATGGACGAGCAACGCGATAAATCGCTGAAGAATCACGAGAGTCATAGTTTCGAGGCACGAACAGATCGCCTGACGGTTTTTTGAAATTATATAATTTGCGCAATGAACTGTTTGATTTGTTAATAACGAGCAATTTATGTTGTTTATAAGGATCAACCTGGTTTCGAGAACATCATCATAGTCCAGCTTGACAATTTCAAAAGGAACAAAGGGATTGTAAGTCGTTAGCTGTACGTCGAGAGTGATTCCACTTGGTGAGGATTGTTGACGACAAACGTTCTTGATAATTCCTTTGCGAGTTTTATAAGGATGTCCTGTCTTTGTTATGACGATTTCCGTATTTAACCATGGAGTTGTGTATAAGGAAAGGATGGTAGATGGAATGTTGTGTTGCTTGTGAAATGAGAAAGGTCGTTCGGTAATCTTCAGTAAATTGACGTGATCTTCATATTCCTGAAGTGTAAGTGAGATTATAAGGCCGTGCAGTTTAATAGATAATATACCTCAATATCAGCCATGGAGGGTTCTTGGATGCCCAGGTCTTTAACAATGGAGGCAACTCCGTTGTGTACCGTTGTAACCCAGCCCTTTTTTCCTTTGTGCTCTCCAGTAAAGCTTTCCACATAATCTCCTATGCGCATATGTTTACGAATGTCTAGCCAGGGGATATTGATATTTCCTTCTCCTGAAGTTAAATCCACCTCGACTCCGGCTGTTCCAAGGGCAGTGACGACTCCTTCCTTATTGGTGGAGTATGCTATCACACGATCGCCTTCAGAAAAAAGCCATTCTGAAGGTCTAGGGAACTTCAATTCGATGGATGTAATAAACGGATGGCGGCTTTCGCGGAAAAGCCAAAAGAGAGTGAGAGGCATTTGATCGACTGGAGGAGTTATGGAAAGCAGGTCGTAACGTTTGACAAGAAGGCCATATTGGAGGTGGAGACCCTTGAAATTGAAATGGTCAAACTCTGAATTGAACAGTGCAGGCGGAGGTGGTTCTTTGGTCTTTTTCCTTTTTGAATGCAAAGTCAGTGTTGTTTCTTGAGGTAAGAGGCGAGGGACGAGAAGAAGTTTAACTCCCCAAGTTTCGATCGAAGATATGCAACCCACGTCTCCTTTGTAAGGGCCTTGTAAAACGCGAACCCACTGACCAAGATTTGGTGTTACTGTGATTTGATAAGACAATTTCAGGGTCTTAAGCCAGTCGTCGAAATCAATTTGTTCGCAGATTAGGCCGGATTGTGTTAGAACGACACAAGGTGCAAGTGTGAGGAGGTTGCGCAGTTGTTGGTTCATTCGGGTTTCCAGGTACACCCATCCTCTGATCGCGCCTCGGGTAAAGGCCGATTTTATGTCGTGTTCTGGAGCGGCCTTTTGAAGTAAGAAAAGTACGATGTCTTCTTCTAATCCCACCTTAAATTTTATTTGTATTAATTAATCAATAAGAATTAAAAAGAACAGACCTTGCACCGGACTCGCCATAAAGGATATTCATCAGGGGTAGGCCTCCGTCTGTCATTCTCAACGAAGGGCGCGACTGTTGGATGAAGAAGAGGCGATTGTCCGACCGACGGGTTAAGTGATTGTGCTGTTGCATTTCGGGAAACATATCGTCTTTCTAAAGAGTTTATTAGATTGTGCCAGTTGTCGTCATTGGAATTTTCGGTTCTGTTCGCCAAATGTGTCCAGGATACATATTGAGAATCGTTGTCGGCTTGGTTTTCAATAAAGCCTTCTACATTCAATGAAATTTAATATGAAAGTTATGTAGAGACAATTTTCCAACGAACCGAGTTCCGTCTCCATTTCATCTTCTTGTTCGTCTTCGTCGTCGGCTTCTCTAGCTTCGATATCAACGAATTGTCGAACCATATTATTGCGCGAACGTTTCATGGTGCTTTCAAATTTATAAGATAGTAATCAGTGTTACAGAAGAAAGAAATTTTTTACTATCAATAATCTTGATGGCGAAGACGGTGAAAAAGCGTGACATTTTTTTTGGTTCATCGACGTATTCACGATGTATCTAAAGACAATTGAGTAAATGTATACCGAATAGCCAATGGATTTTGCTGTCAATGTCGAAGGTTATAAAATCGTTGGTAATATCCCGTATAATTAACGTACCTGAATGTCTTCAATTTTTTTTCCTTGACCGCTGTTCATTGTTAACACATTGTTTTGCCCTTTTACAGAGGACTATTTACTCATTCTAGTAAGTCTCAAAGTTGTGTATAACATTTATTTTCATAGTTTGATATAATGTATTACGAGTATGTTATTGTTCTTACCTTATGTCGAATGGTAATGGTGGCAAGGAAGGAAAACGGAAACGTGTGAATATTTCGGAATAGTCGTTGATATAGATGGACGTTTCAGACGACGGCACACTCGGTTGTATATCCGGTGTTCTTGTGACAAAATGAATCTTGGGCCTCTGATCATGCTGGATTATACCATCAAGTTGGATTCACTGTGTGACTGTGGCTTGGTCCCTTTGTGATAAGGACTGTAAAATTATGGATCACAAAACCAGTGTTTCAGTATAGTAGATATTAATATATATTATTGTTCAGATGTGAATGCGTCCGCCGCCTGCATAGTGCAAACGGCCGGCGGAAAACAGCAAGTTTCATCCGGCGGACTAGCATTTGTCTGCCCAGGCAAAGCAATCGACAATTACGGACCCTAAAATTGTCGCTGCTATCTTAACTATGCTTCTATATGTAGCAGTTCGAATATCGTGGAATGAAAAGGACCACCGGCGATGCACATTAATATCCGCCGGCCATGTAACTCACTGTCGCCGGCAACCCATATTATTGTCCGCCGGCCATGTAACTCATTGTCCGCCGGCAACGCACATTATCGTCCGCCGGCCATGTAACTCATTGTCCGCCGGCAACGCACATTATCGTCCGCCGGCCATGTAACTCATTGTCCGCCGGCAACGCACATTATCGTCCGCCGGCCATGCGTAGCAATGTCCGCCGGTCATGTAACTTATTGTCCGCCGGCAATCCATACTGATCGACTGTCATCAGTTGTTTATATAATACTATTCCTGGACGGAATATACAAATTTTTCAGTTTTTGCGTGTTCCTACTTGCGCAACATAAGATAATCAACCAGGATTTTACAGAGCAGCTCTCAGATGTACTTTGCACCTACAGTGAATTTTCCAGATTTTATTTTTCAGTTATAGAGATGCAAAGTGAGACAGACATTTTGTTGCAAAGTGCGAGATATGCAAATTGCCTGTCACGAGGTGACTCAGCCAATTGACAGGTGTCATCAAACATCGATAAGGCGGGCATTTGTCACCATTTGTCACGTTTTCCGCCGCCTCCGACAATCTTTCCTGGTTTTAAGGACACACCATGAATATTTTTCTACCAAAATTCGAGGCTTATGTATTTTAGTATGTATGATTATACAGAGGATAAATTTGAGGTAGTGTTACTCGTGCATTCCTTTGTTCCTGGATGATGTGACTGCTTACACCTATCCAAAATTGATGTATTTTGGGTTTTATTCAACTTCACGCCAATTTTTTGTAAGTATAAGTGTGCATACATTATAACTTAGTGCTTCAATATAACCCAGAATTTTTTTGAGCTCCAAAAACGACGGGAATGGGGTGAAAATTCGAAATTTGCATATCTGGTACCTTTGCATATCCTGTCCAGGAATAGTAAGGTCTGTCCTGAACTACATTTTTGATGCGCCTTAAGTGTGTGACTCCTAATAAGGCTATTCCCGAAATGAATGCCGACATCTTTTTTCTCCTCCAATCCCAGCCACCCTCATTTTCTCTACCGACGATTGTCTGTACATTAAGTTTTATATGGCCTGATGTGGTGCAAACTTACTGGATGTATTTTATCCCTTCAACGCCTGAAGCAGCACCTTTTTTGGTCAGTAACATTCACATTTGAATTATGCTCAGCCTATTTCTCAGGCACGAAAACAAAGCGATTTTTCTACCTTTTGCCTGAACCATCTTGTACCAGGCACACTTCAGTATGGCCTCTGGCGTTTCTGAACTGACCGACGCTCAGCGTTCTAAACCTTTGTCTGGGGCATACAGGGAAGAAGATCTGTACGTGGTTCTTACAATTGCTCGGCGATACAGTAGTTGAGTTTTGATAATATCAGCAAGAATATGACAGTGACCCAGTTGCGAGCTCTCCTTGTACAAATAGGTAAAAAGCCAGGGAGCCGAAACAAATCCGGTTTGATAGCGCTGGTTCTCGATGTAGGAAATACTAGGGGTCAAGAGTATGGAATCCGGCTTTCATAACTGAGATCGTTATGCTGACCACGGTAGATAAGGAGTCCAAAGCAACTTCGTAGAAGCCACAAGGGCCGCAGAGATCCATTCGGCTCGTCTCCTAAGAAACTCAATCTGTCTGATCGGCGGCGCTTGCTAATGTTGGGCCAGGCGAACAACTTAAAGGACCAACCCAAGGCAATACCACAACAGAAGTCCATTCATGACTGGGTTGGTCATAATAAAATCTCTTTCTTGCAAGGGTCTCAGAAATAAAACTTAGGCAATTAAATTTATGGCAAACCGCCAAAATCATACCAACGACCACTTTCTCTCTATGTCCGGTTTACCACAGACCACAATGCCCCACCGACTTGATAATCACTTACTCGTGTCCTGTACGACGGTCCACCATCCTATCTTGGGAAGTGGCCGAGACATCATTGCCGAACCTCCCCCTCCGACATCCTCTGAATCAACGCCTGTCAATGGGCCTGTCGGGCAGTCAGGGAGTGATAACCCTCCAAGCACGCTATTGTCCCAATCACACTATCAGCCGAGTTCTCCCGATACACTCGCAAAGAATGCGACTAGTGAGAGGGTCTACACTATCATTCTTGGTCTTGGTGTTGCATTGGAATATGGGGAGAATGACTACCAGGATCCCCCTTCCCTTACGGGCGCAATTTCCGAACCACGAAAAATGTTTTCGATTTGGGATGATGAATCCCCTATATGGGAAGGGAGGTCTCCATTAAAAGTCGGCACAACGTCCATTGCCGTTAAATACTGGAAAACATTCTTCCACAACTTCAAGAAACATAAGGGATGGGAAAGTATAAAGCAGAATTGGTCCAATTGGCATGTGAGTCAATATTCTAGCACTTCCATAATTGCAACCATACTAAAATTTCTTTTGCTTAGACGTTAATGAAGGAATATGGGAGCATGTCAGAGGAGTTGTTCGCCAAAAAATGGACGCAAAATGGACATTTAATGTCTTCCCACCGTATCATCAAGGCTCTTCGCAAGCAAAACCATGAGAGAGATGAATACCTGGCTGCAAAAGCCAGAGCGGAGATGTCGGCTAAGGACTTTCAGAAATTCTTCAGTTATAGAGCGTCGGACGGATCTTTTAAGGTCATGGTTGAAGCAAAATGCATTGCTAGAAGGTATAATGAGCTAAAACTTGGTCCAAATGGACTTGATGAGCTGTAGTTCGTACATCTAATTGACTCTGAATTACTCAGTATTTACCAACGGATTGAGCCAGTCGGTCCGGCGGTTTGCTGGACTTTCACTACAAGCAGCCTACAGGGGTGTCAGCTTGTTCGACATTGTATGAGATACGTCAGGTGAAGTGGTAAACAAGCGCCCGACACACTGTGTTTGAGATTGGTCGGGCCGTCCCTTGATCGTCTTGTACAGGTCAATTACGCTTTTATGTGTAAAATACTGGGATTCCAAGCAAATTTTATTCTTTGGTGGCAACCTCGTTTTAAAACTCAGCTGGTGCCAGCTGAGCTATTCAAGCTGAATATTTGATGTAGTACCCCAGTGCCATTGAAAATCTCAGCAAAATTCAAATTACTTCCTAGGTCTTCGAAATTACAGCTCGCAAGGCAAACCCGTTTGGCCCTGCTTGGCTTGGTCCGGCGGTTTCAGACCAAGCGAATGTCAGCCTTCTCCACCTTCAAGCTCACCTTCCACCTCCCTTTGTTTCATCCTGCTTGTATTCCCGCGTCTTCTTCCTTATATCCCTCTGCAGCATTGTCTAAATTCTGAGCTGCCACCTCGTTCTTTGAGTTCTCGTCCCCCTCATCTAGGCTGTCGAATAGTCGTCCCCAACCAGTCTCACCAGGCCGACGGAGTGATGGTTCATCGGAGGGGTTGGGTTTTTATCGCCCGACCTTCTCCGATTTCAATACCATGGTACAGGGAAATTTTATGCAAACGGGATATGGACCGACAACTGAATGACTCGAACATGGTCCCCCCGGTGTAGATCAGTAGTCGGCCGCTTTCTTATTCTGGATGTATTCTGGCATCTGGTACACTCTGTCAGCCCAAGTCCCCAGAAGATGGCCAGCCCAAGGACACGCACTCAATTGCATGGTTCGGAGATCCTTGCGAGGTTGGGGATCGTAACGTCAAACGATCCGGCGGCCGATCTGAAATGGATACTATGGAGCTTTTCTTCTGAAGTTAAGGTTGTGCCTCACCACCGTCGTCCCAAGACAGGAAGATTTATCCCCTATTCCTCCGGTGTGGAAATGGAGCGAGAGTCGTACTAGGGGTAAACCTGTGGACAACAAGGCAGTCAATGATGCAAACGAACTTGGTAATTCTTACCGCACTCGCAACATAATAGTTGGCAAGGAAGGTACTCTATGCTGGGTTCGCTTGCTGCCGGGTGTCCATGGCAGGTATGACGACAGCCTTTTCTATCGCATACTGCATTTGGCCAAAAAAAGTCCAAATTCTTTTTCGTCCCAGTCTCAAAGGGAGGCCACATCATCGTTCGACTTGCTTATACCTCATGTGCAACCTATTACTCATATTTCTCTTCTGCGTTGCATGGAGTGTCGCAGTTATCCACCCCAGGCCTCTTCTGGTCTTCAAAAGACGCTTTAGTAGTGCAAAACTACCCATTACGGCAGGTTTATCCGATCAGAGTTGGTTCTTCTATCTGAGTTCACATCCAGAAAGAGTGTTCTGCTAAACTGCAAGATTTACCGCTTGACATTCTTATACATATCCTTTGCTATCTCGAATGGAATGACGTTCTGCATGTGCGACCGGTACATTTTGTCTACTTAAAGCTCCAGTGTCGGTATTCATTCACATATTTTGTCAGATGTGTCTTCGCTTATACAGTGCCTCAAAGGCTAAATCCGTGTGGTTATCCCTCGTGAAACACTACTCCTCCACTATACAGCCTAAATCGCTGTGGCCAGAGAAACCACTGCACATGTATGGTGACTCGGAGCTTGAGCGCCTCGTTTTACGATGGAAGAATATAAGAGCTGGCTGGGCAGCGGACCAATTGAATAGTCCTATCTTTCATAGGCAATTCTTGACCCGTAATAAACGAAGTCATTGCGCGTACCTTGTTGAAGGTGGCCGTTGGCTTCTTGTTGGCACCACATCTGGAACCGTTGAATACTACGATCTCGACGCCCAACTCATCACTCCGTCTATTCTTGTTCCTACACTGCCAAATGAAGCTCGAGCCGATGAAATGAGGATTTCTGTTGATGTGGACCCTGATGCAGAGTTTTTGACATTTCACCTTGGCATTCTCACACGGCATGGGTCAATCCATAACATTTCGCAGCACCCTAGTTCACCATGTGGTGTTCGCTGGATACAAATATGGCGAGTCGTCTTAGCTGTCGGGGCTGCAGAGGTGTTACAGTCAGAACTCGTGGCTTCATTTCCAGAGGAATGGCAGCCTTCATGCCATTCCTTCCGGCTGGCAGGGCGATACGTTGTGTATTCACTGTTTTACTTGACCGGGCAAGGTCCCTTCCTTACCAATGGTCACAAGATTGTCATTGTTGAATGGCCAGCATGCAATTCAACCTCTTTAATTTTCACCAGAAAGATCATTCCCACAATCAAAGCATCGGTGAGTGATTATTTTATTTGCATTTGTTTCTGCCACATACTAAGCTGTGGACCTGTGGTGTTTAGTGGGTGGCGATGTTACCCTCCTGTCAGCTCCTATGCCACACAGACCGGGAATTCCTCCTTTATGATGTTGATTCTATTCCATCAACTACTACTCTTCCCTCTCAATACCAGCAAGTTACCCGCTGTGCATTTGCTGCCTTGTTGCCTGCCCTGGCATATGCCATTTCACAGCCCTATTTCACCCACACTTCGACACATGTTACCTTCTTGACAAATGATGGTGTGAAGGGTATAACAATTCTAGGAAGCACCATCCAGGTTTCTGATCTTCTTATTGGTAAATTCAGGTCCCAATTTCTTTATCTGGGCTATAATTTTGCTATTCTAATACATCCTTGGCCAATTCTTACCATTTTACAATATGCATGGCCAGTGAAGCAGGATTTATCAATGGTCTCCCAACATATGGTTTCACAGAGAAGAAAATTAGATCGTGATGGTGATATACTTTTTGATATATCATCAGGATGGATTGTGCTATCAGGAGATAAGCTTAGCAAGCACTACTTTTTCAATCCTACTCTAGTTTAATAATTCTGCTCTATTGCATATACTGTCAATGAATGTATATGAATTGTTGTAGATATCACATAAAAGATTGCATTCTGGGCCTATAATAATGACATTTGATAAGATTAACTGTTTCACTAATTCCAGCCTTCCAGGATGTCCTGATTAGTACTGCCATAGGTAACCCATAGGTAAATTTGAGTTCACATATACAGAATGGCAGAAATAAATTTTGCATATAGTCAACAAACACTGTGGGCAAGAATGGATAAATACAGTGGGAAAATACATTAAAAAGGTGTAAGTAATTAATTAATTTTTAGATAGGGTAAGGATAAATGAAAATATACTAGCACAATAGTAGGAAGTATATTTTTAACTTGATAACAGACAAAGGAAAATATGTAATGTTTCAACTAGGTACATAACTTATATGCACAATTGAAAAATACATTACACTGGATTTCCATATGGAGGACCGAGATTGCTATATGGAGTACTGAAAATTCAAATATGATAATCCAGCATAATGTATTTTCCAATCATGCACATAAGTTATGTACCTGGTTGAAACATTACATATTTTCCTTTGTCTGTTATCAAGTTAAAGATATACTTCCTAATTACTATTGTTCTAGTACATTTTCATTTATCTTTACCCTATCTAAAATTAATTATTTACTTACACCTTTTTAATGTATTTTCCTACTGCATTTATCCATTCTTGCTTGCAGAGAAAAAGGTTAAGCTGAATTTTCAGACCCCTCTCCTCCTTCCTTTAGAATAATTCAAGAAATACATACAAGCTGTTGAAAAAGAACTAACAAACAGTATTCAACTAGTGTTCAAAAGTCCAGTTAAGTGAAGGTGGCACCGGGATTGAAAAAAAAGACCTGGGATCAATTTTTTTTTAAGGCCAACTCCAGCTGGACTAACTGACTATGTAATCAGGCAAATGTCCAAATATAGTAATATTCTGAACTCCACTCAAAATATCTGCTCATTTAACACTTATAAAGGCCACCTGTGTAAAAATAGATACAGATTGTTTCAATAAAATACTAATAGCAATAATACAATGTATTGCATCAGGAAAACAGAAATGTCCTTTTATTTTCTTTTGCCATCTTTTGCCATCTTTTTCATGCAAAAGGATGCAAAAGATGCAAGAGATGTCACTGGGTGCTTTTACTTACTTTTTTTCTTTTACTTACTATTGCTTTCTTTTCTTAATTTTTTTTATAAAAGTGGAGCAAAAAGTGCTTTTATTTACTTTTGATAACTTTTTCATTCTTTTGCTTTTTATTTCTCTCTTATAAAATATCAAAATTTTTATAAGA